>LFJQ01000195.1:0-48003 GCA_001182835.1 Oropetium thomaeum | reverse complement strand
AGATCATCATTTACCTGAACAAGCTTCACAGAACCATCACCTCCACATGAAATGAAACCATGAGACAAAACATGGAGGTCTGTTACACCAGCCTGCAAACATGTAGACACAATTAATAAAAAGAAGGAAGCAGCAAAACACCATGCAGCAGTAAAAGCAACAATGTTTTGGTCCCAAGCAAGTTAGGCTAGAGACAAGGCCCACAAAGAAACAATAAGAAAAGTCAAAGGAATGTAAAAGAGGACAGAAAAGAATAAAAATAACAAGGGAAAGGAAAAAGGTAATAGACCAGAGGCTATGGCAAAAAGAGGTAAGATGCAATATATCAGCTGATCGAATCATCAATAGTTTTACATACCCGACGACACCGCGAAGCCCCTGGAAGTTGGCTGGAAAAAGTATGTCGTTCATGCAACTTTGGCCAATGATAGACGAGCTGCGACTTTTTAGCATCCCAAAGCTTCACATCACCATCTTTGCTTCCAGTTAAAAACAAGCTGGTATTTGGGATGCCCGATACTTTGTGACACTTCCTGCAGGTGGATGAAAATGGATAAGAAAGATACCAGCTTTAACATTGAAGAGTAAAATGCCATATAACAGAGTTACCTAGATGAGCCTTTGGTATATGCCAGATCATCCCACTAGTGGTACCATCTTTAGTTACGTTTGTGTTATGCATGGATGATGCCTCGCTATCACGTTCAGTGGAAATTCTGGGATGGTTGGATTTTCCCGTAGAAAGGAAACGAAAATCATGCAAAGCTATGTCTCCGCTTTTTCCACCAGTTATGACCAGAGGTGACAAAGATCCACCTCCTATATCACTATCCAACACAGAAAGAGATCGTGCTCCTCCTACAAGATGAACTTCATGGTCAGATAAACCAACTACTATGTTCCATGCATAGTGCCATTATAGCAGTTTCTGTTTATAGAGATTGGCTTCTATTGGGCACACATCTATCAGAGGGATCGGACGGAGACAAGTTGGAGGTAGTACAGCACCAATTGAAGCCAATCTATAGATGTTTGCCCAATAGAAGCCAATTTAGATCAGCATCACTCCGTCAGTGAAATACCTTCATGACACATAATAGAAGTTCTGCATGTGGCAGGTGGAGAAAGCGAATCCCATATAACAACATTTGCGCCGTTTGTGCTAGATCCAGCCACAGCAACAACTGATCCACTTGCAGACACATAAGTCACATCCCTGTCACCAATAAAAGTGATGAGTAAGGCACCAAGAGCTGTAGTAGCAGTAACTACTCCATGGAACGAGTTTGAATCACATACGAGGCATGGCTATCAAAGCATAGGGATGACTCTGTAGGATGGACATTGCTTCTTCCACCCACCTCAAGTTGCCATGTACAAACTGTACCATCTAATGCAGCAGTGGCAAATCGCTGCCCGTAATAATCAAATTGAACAGATGATATGGAAGCAAGTGCATAGGGTGGTGGAACGTTAGCAGCAGGCAGAACACCATATGTAGCCATGGCTCTATCCTTACCAAACTGAAATATGAAAGAAAAAGGAAGATATAAATGATGTTTAAACACTGCAGATATAAAGTGCCAGCCCTTCAGCAATTGCAAGTACTGGCATAATATGTTTTTTCATTTTCTAAAATGAGCAAATTAACTTTAAAAGAACTCGCAAAAAGCCTACACTCAATCAATGATAAAGAGAGTCAAAATAATATCAGACAGAATTACATTCTGTAAGCTTCAGTTGCTTTTTCTTTTGGTTTTGCTTTGTACAGATTTGAGAACAAGCCTCGAATTTAGAAGGGCACAAGTATGTTCCAGTTTTGGGTGGTACGCAGCTATAAGGTCAAAACGACTTCCAAATTTCAGTCAAATTTTGTATAAGTTTTTAATTTGTACTAAAATAAATAGTTCAGATGGCACGTGTTACTGGCAGGCCCTTGGACCTCGTAGTCAAGCAGACTGGCACTATAGCACTGCCCATCCTGGCCCTCAAGTTAGGTTAATTGGGAACAGAATTAGTTGGTTAGATCTCTTAGAGCATCTCCAACAATTATGTAAGCCTACTCCAAAAACCAACATTTAGAGTGCTATTAGGAAAACATGCCTCCAACTGTTTTGTTAACGACTCCACAATCCTACACCCAATTCTACTCCTCCAGGTTGCTACATTTCTTTAAGTTGATTGGCACTCCCAATCCACAAAGACCTGCCATATTGGAAATTGGGGGTATTTTAGCAATTCAAAATTAGGAACACGGAGACAAGTTTTTTAACTCCAAGGGTCATTTACAAACTCCCTAAACTAGTGTTTGGGAGTGATTTTTTACATCTTAGGTCAGGTTCTATATGAAGCGAGGCACAGCAGTCTTGTAGGCAATGATCAATGAAGAAATCCAAGCATAAGGCCTAATTATCCATCCCCAAAATATCTGGTATCAGATTGCCTATGAATACACAGGAGAGCTGCGCATCTTTGTATTAAGAGAAAGAAAAGGCCCAATCCAACATTACCCTCCCCAAGGAAAGGATAATGTCTAGGATTCGCTATTTGGGCTGTGTCTAGGATTCATGTGCCAACTTTTTGCCCCACCCATGCACCATAACCTAGCATTACAGTCCCCCCCCCCCCCCCCCCCAAAAAAAAAAAGCAAGCAGCTGGCTAGCTAGGCCTATGGCTGGTTAGGTTCCTTGTGGTGGAACCAACCCACCATGGTTCAAATCCTAGATTTGACACGGGTGTTGCATTTACGGTTAATTATTCTTTCAGTGGTAGGCGACGTCCCGTCGACAATGAGGCGCCCGTGGTCACTTCGTGAATCTCAAGAACAACCGGCTCAGTCGCTCGTTGACGCTCATAGGGGTAGGGTGTGCGTGTGTGTGTTCATAGGAGTGAGTACTCGTGCTTATATGTGAGTGTGCGTCTGTACTGTGTTTCACAAGAGAGAGAGAGAGAGCATAACTTTGTGAGAATGTCATCTAAATCGGAAAATTTTTAAGTGCTAGGGCATAATTAAAAACTGAAAAGATGGCCATTACTATGTTAAGGAATTATCTGCTTCAGAAAAAGTTGGTGTTGTAGCTTCTAAAAGATGTTTAAAACTGCTTCATCCAGATCTAGAATAAAATAAAAGTAACTTTAAAAAGACATTACATTCAAGAAAGAGCTTGATGCAGGTGTTCATAATTTTGCAAAGCATTATGCCGAGAAAATTACCTCCCACAGATAGACATGCGTATTGCTTGAACCAACTAGAAACAATGGCAATAGGGAGTCGAGATAGTGCTCTTGAATGGATATTCTCAACAGTTGCTGAGGATCAATAAAATCCTCAATATCTTCAGGTTCACCCCAACCAAACCCAGAGGCCCCAATACCAGCATAACCTGGAATTCCAAATGCTCCACCTCCTGTTAGCTCTTTTCCAGTTTTGCTGAAGAATCCAAAGCTATAGTTGCTCCCACCAGAACCAGGATGTGATCCTTTTCTTCTACCAAGACCAGTGGAGATGAAATAAACATTGGAGTAGGTGTAGATTCACAACCAGCCCAGCCATCTAAAGGCCAATCAGATCCAGACCAGATATACTCTGCAAACTTCTTGTCATGTTGCTTGTCGCTCCAGTGAAGAAAACAAGGCCCTGGAAAGTGACTGATCTTAGTTCGTACAATACTAACAACTTAAGTAATAAACAAGCCATACTGGAAGAAAAAGACAGTTGTAACACTTGCAACATCTCTGATGAGTTCTGGATGGCAAAATGTAATATAGCAAAGCCTCACAATTAAAGACAATCAAACATTTCGTGCAATATTAAAGGCTTGGAATTCCCTTAAAAATATATTAAAGCATTGGTTGTTGTACAAAAACATTTCATGCAATATATATATATATATGATGTTTCTAATTCCAATTAGTAGGATATAAATCCCTATGAAATAGAGTGATTAAACATATACCTTCCGATTTGTAGCAATAGCAATTTGCTTCTCATTGATAGAGTTAAGACATATAGCCTGCACCACTGAAAAGGTTTAAAAGTAGTACCAGAACGGAAGAATATGTAGTCTGCACAATAAATACAAATGTAAAGTCAAAAGGCTATTTGTAAATACCTCAAGAAGCTCCCCATTTCTCTTTAGAAGTTCTCTAGGATTTTTAAAATCTTGTGCAATCAATTCTTTCCTTTCAGTCATCTCATGGAAGATGTCCGCATTGGCAGAATCTTTAGTTGATCCCTGTCCCTTACGCTTGGAACTCAAATTGTATTTATGTTCTTGTCCACTTCTTTGTCCACTTCTTTTAGTAAATTGTTTTTCACAACCAAACCACAGTACCATTTAGATCCTTCCAAGATCTAGATAAACTGATACTGCTTAAGGAAAAGCAATTAACTTCATCGCTCACAAAAGCATTACAAATATCCACAGGATTAGCACATATTTCCCATAAAATATTAAACAACACCTCCATACTCTCATGTCTGCAAGCTGTGAAATTCTAGTGAGCTGATTTGTAATGCTATCAACCGTGCTGAGACGACTTACGTTCTAACCAGAAGAGAAAATCACAACACGAATCCATCATCAAATTCTTCCTCAAGAATGACGCATGCAGTTTCACTAATGAAGAAGACACAAAATGTATGGACTCCACAACAAGCTTTGCAGCAACTGACAAGTAAAGATCCTTGAATTCCTTATCACTATCAGCAGCTTCATGTTCAAGTCTTTCTTTTTCAGTGAACTCCTTTAAATAATGTTTCATTATGGATGACAATTGAATCCATAAAGAAGCACCTATTAAATGCCACTTCTCATCAATTGTAATTGAATTGTCACTCTTTCCTGGCAGTCTCTCGTGCAATACTCCACTATGAATTCCCCCTTCCGTGCTAGATGATGTATCATGACTTCTGTGGTTCATAACTTGCATCAATCGATCCAACAGTACTTGAAAGGGCTCTCCATTAACCGAAGCGGTCAATAGTGGATTTATCATGGTAATTAATGCCTTTATGTCACAACACAACCAAGAAAAGGAAAATTCTATAATGTACTCAAGCAGGTCCATAATAGAAACTACAGCTGACTTGTTATTGAGAGCACAATTTCCTCTGCTGAATTTACTTATAAGTGATCTGCTGATATTCAGATAGTTTGACAATCCAAGTATAATGTACTTATGATTCTCTTTAGGTAGGAACGCAGTAGTATTTGTAAGATCCATATTCAGAATGAAACGCATGAAGCAGCAGGAGACAATATGCTTACTAAGAAACTTGCAACTCTCTTTGCATGAGACCCAAAAGAGATATTCAATTGGACGGAGATAGCAATGCTCCAGACCAGGACTATCAGTTCCGACATTAGGTGATACACTACCCCATAACAAAAGATAAGCAAGAAATAATAAACCATCACTGGAACAAAATTTTAGGATCTGCAAGCACGATAGAAGAGAATGTAGGACGAACTATGAAAGGTACACCAAAAAATGAACAAAGTTAAAGAAGCTATTATCTCTTAATTACCTTCTCAGCTATATCAGTGAATTTTAGGGAGAACCTTTCTCAAATATCAATATTGCTTCCATAACATCACGCCTAAGTTCTTCATTCCATAGCTATTGTACTTACTGAGGACCTTATCATTAAAAAATGATGCATGGCATTGTGAACAGCAGGAGTGATTTCTCAGAACGCGAGATAGATATTTCGAAGCCATAGTTACTTTCAGGTTTGACTCAACATGACTGACTATAGATGATGATAACCAATTGGAAGAAGCAGAGGAAGGGCTCAGTATCCCACCAAAAATATTTTGACCTCCGCCATCAGATAAGCCGGTGCTCTCCTCGCCATCTATGCTGAGTTACAAGATAGGCATTCAAGTGCTTCAAGCTAATAAGTAGAAAACATATAAAACTTTCAGAATATTGCAAACTATTAAGTACAAAATGACGAGATAAACCCAGGGTCTAAAAACAAGAAGTGGTCAGCAGGCACGAGTCAAACTTACAGGTAGTCCACATCTGTTCAAGGCACGTGCAGCCATTGCAATCGAAAGCTTTGATAACTTCACAGCAGCAGCTTCACCAACACGGTTTCTGAAACTATTCTTGCGGAGAGATTGCACAGTACTGACCCACTGCTGGGTCTGCAAACACATTTTTGACTCCATGGGTTTTAGATCCATTAATCAATAATTAGGGTGATAATCCAATAGTCTTATGATAGACTCATTACAATTCCCTAATTTCCACTGAAATTAAATGAATCTTGTTAACAACTTGAAGGATGTGCAACTTTGGTCAGTACATTAGAATGATTGTCAAATTAGAAAGGTCATCTGTATATGACACACCTCAAGCAGGCTTGAAAGCCAGTTGTCTTCTTTCTCAACTGAATCTGGAAGCAGGATATTTGTAATAAGGTTACGCTCGAGAGGTCCTCCAGCTCCTTCAGTAAGCTGACAAATTACAACAGCCAGCTGTTCATCTTGAAGGTTCTTCGCACAAACATTGACTGCTGATGAAGTATCACCACCAAGCAGGAAAAAGGCTATAGCAAGCTCCCATTGATGCCTTCCCAAAAGTACATAAGCATTTTAAGGGCAGCAGCTTTATGTCTTTCTTCCTGAATACATTCATCCAGAGAAATGTGATGTGATTATTCAATTTACAAAATAGAGCATTTTTTTCAAATGTATGAAAATTCACATGTTTTTTAACAAACGATACTTTATATTTTCATCCAAAACTTTGCCATGTATCGCTTTTCTTGAAAATGAAAGACGTTTCCTCCAGTCCATTTTGACATCATCACAACAATATTACCACACTGGTGTAAGGAGCATGTCACCAGATGGAGGGTCAAAATATCCAATCACCAAATCAAATTTTACGCTTCTAGTCATTTGTAAAGCAATTATATGGGATCAAATGTGTCCACTGACATGTAAGACAGGATGGAAAATACAGATTCATCGTTTATTCCATCTGCATAGTTCTACAGCTAAACTAGAAGAAACATTTGCGATAACTACTTGATGCAGCAGGTCATATGCGGTACATTAGGAGAAACTATGTAAACTTTAGGGAGTTGATATATTAATATTCGTATAGAATAGACAGTCTCCTAACTCAAAAGATTTATCAGTGAGACGTGGATGGGAATATGTATAAGAACTTCAAAAGACTATAGAAAAATTAGTATAATTAACTGTCATAGAAGCATTTGTCCAGTGCTATCTTGATAAATGCCTTAATGATAGACCCTGTTGCCTTATCATATGGTGACAGGCTCCTGTCACTGAACTAATGGCAATAAGGTGCATCACCTTCCAGTTTGGAAGAAAACGCATACATGCTAATATATTGAACAAAAATGGAATCAACATACTTAAAAAAAGTTTTAAATGTATTGTTTGTAAAAGATAAAACTGTATTATGTCTGGCAAACGAATCATTCTTCGGATGTCATGCTTTTAATAGCTCGCCCGGCATTTAACTTGAGGATCTTCAGGGAGATATTAATTTTAAGATGCTGGGCTCTACGGTGTTATAATAATGACGTGATTTTTTAGGGTTCACAGGTATCTCTTCAGCGTTGGCGTATGATGCTTAAACCGGAGTTGCTTTTCGAGCATGACCAGCGGTCAAGAGCCTGTGCCTATTAGATAATTTTATATGTAATCTGTAATGAATTTTGGTAGGATCTCTCTTTGGGCCTGCGGCCTTGTAATATGTATACATAAACTCTGTTTAAAGTTAATGATAAAATAGGTAGGGGGCTACCCTGCTGACTTCGATCAAAAATAAAACTGTATTATGTCATCCTTCATCTGCATTTGGCTTTTTTTCTTCAAAAACAACTTGAGATAATTACTAGTGTTATGTTGTATTGTACACAGGCTGATGTGCAATTGTTTATGCTCCTCTGACACGTAACTTTGATTTAGTCTACCCAAAGTTCATGTTTCATTTTTCTTTTGTGGTGTTGACTATGCAAATGAAATGTTCCATGCTCCATACCATGCTTCAATCTACGCAAGTACGAGCATATAGATACGTGCTTAGTTTTTTTTTTTTCCTTATTATGCTCTAAGATTGAGAGACAATAATTTTGCCTACTTAATGATATTGTTTCTGAAGCTGTAAAGTCTCTATGTATAGCACAATTTTCATGAAAGAATAACAGCAATTGCAAATACTATTATAAGTTTAGCAACAGTAAAACTGCACCATCGCTAATTTATTATTCTTAATAATTAAATTTATATATGCCATCACAACCAACAATTACTACACGTCAAAGCTCTCCTTCCATTTCACCTTTACAAAACGCAACTATGTATTTTCAATAGTTATGTCCCTCCATTTAAACTAGATAATGGTTAAATAAAAAGTAGTACCCTTACTACAAATCATTCATTATATATAAAATGAGTTATCATATTTGGATGCTATTTGAAAAGTAGTTATCTTGCTACAATTGTAATTCATTTGTAGTGTGCCTATGTATCTACTAATTTGCATGCCAAAAATAAAACTGTGAATTTTAGTATTTTCTGACATCATCTAATAATAATTAAAATAATATGAAAACCCCGCAGCAACGCGTGGGAAATTCACCTAGTTTTAAAGAATGGGGACTCCACAACCCCTGGTCACCAATGGAATCCCATTTTATCAAATGATTTGTATGAATAGCTCAGTTGAGATGACACAGTCCGTACAATTTTCTTTTGTTGTGAGTTTGTAAAAGTTAATTCCTGAAAAATGTAAGTATGAACATTTGCAGATAATAGTAGGTTCAAGTCTATGAATAATTGAGCCACACAACCGAGCTGTCAAATAATCAAATCACGAAGTTACAAATGGATGTACCTCAAAATTCCTGGAGAGAAACTCATAGAGACGTTTATCCTTTTCATCTCTGCTGATCTTGAAGAGCCCAATCAACACTTTTAGCCTGTTTAAAGCTATGTAGAGCAGAGCACAATCCTTTGGGTCCTTGCTTTTAAGATATTGCAACCTTGCCAACTTTTCCATCTACAATTTCACATATACCTAATCAGCACAGATGGTTATCCAGATAACTGCAAGTGTAAAAGCCACTCGTTATGCTGTCCATAGATAGGGCAGCAAAGGATCAACAGAGGAAGCATTAGGCCTTGACTAATCCTAGTGCACTACAGGAAATAACAATACAGTGGCTCAACATGTGATAAAATCAGACATCATATAACAGACAAGTCAAAGTTAAATATCTTTACTGGAAAAACGAAGCAAGGTAATGGTATGATTGGAACATGCACTTAACCCATGGAAATCAGGAAAACAGTAAGAGCAAATTTGGAAATATTGGATTGGATGTGAATCTAGTATTTAGTTTGAATGTGAACTAAATCCCAAAACTTTAGCAAGGAAAACCATGATTCTGTGGCTCTCTGCCATCTCATATTTTGTTAATACTATGTAGGATGCAGCACAAAATGATAGACAGCACTTTCAAGTGGTTGAGAACATGACGCGATGATATAGAAGGTGCTACGACCTACGAGGGCTTTGTTTATCATTCAGTTTATATCTTCTCACAACAGATAGTTCTTACTCCTTCGTTTTTTTATTTGTGTCAATCAGACATTGAATTGTAGTTGTTTGCTAGGTCTTCTCCTTGTCTGAAATGACAGGAATAAAAGACCGGAGGAGTAGTTCTCAAGCATATGGCTGTCTACATTCACATACCTTGGTCCTTAGCAGAGACACATTGGTATACCATAATCCTATACCAAGCTTTCGCATTTCTGGCCATGTTGGCTCTGCAGGAAGAACAGAATTAAGTAGATCTTCCTGACAATCAGATTGGAGGGCCCATGCAATGGAAGCAGAATCAATATGGCACCCTTCAGTACTAGGTGAGTAGTCTGATCTTCTAAGAGCATAAAGGTGTTGGAACTTCACTGCAACCCAAAACCTAGAAAGGGAAAAATATCAATCAATGTAACTTAAACAAGAAAAGGTAGAATAACTCCATTCAACACTTCCTATCTAGGTTCTGGTAATACAGCTCCAACGAATTACCATATAAAATTTTCATTGCTAACTTTTCTCAAAAATTTTCAGAGTTAACTTACCTTCTTCCGGCTTCATCGAGGCTTTTATAGGGAGAGGAATGGCTCACATCAGTAATATCACCCATAAGGTCAGAAAATGCAAGTATCTGAATTCTCTCAGTGTCACTTATTGCATAAATGCTAAAATTCTTATCAAGGATCTGATCTATCTCTGACTTTTGCGATGCACTAGTTGTAGTGTCAATACTTAGAGTACCATCCATACACGTTAATGAATTTGCCGGTGGCCGCATATCAAAAGTGGTGTCATTTCTATCTTCTCCCCACAAAAAACTTTTGTTAGAAATGTCACTCGATGTTGCGTCTGCAAAAAATTTAGACAAAGAAAGTCCAGGAACACTAATCCATGTTTTATGGCATGAATTGCATTCCACCATGACTTTCGATCCACTCGCTTTCATGGATCGAACAAGATGCTGCAGGGCAGCATTCGCACGTTTCCATTGCCCTACCACAATAAGCAAAAAGAGTAAATTAGTCAGCTATGTTGCACTAATTTCCACAAAATTTCAATGATGTCATGGCTTTATAAAAAGAATAAAATGTGGAAGAGTAACAAAAAAAATTGTAAAATTAAATTTATTATAATTATAAGGATGAATTTTTTAAAAATATATATCGCAAAGTCAAAATTTACAATGAGATGTTGGTTGTACATTATAAACAGGGTACTCCAATGGGGAACAAAGATTTTTCAAGTCTTCGCCATAGAGTTCTATTGCTAGCATTTAATCCCTTCTCAACATTATCAATAATAAAAGTTAAAAAAAACTTGTAAAAGAATTATAAGCTGGTGAGATCTACTTGGCATTGCAATTAAAGTTTAGAACAGTAGAGGAAGTTTTACTCAGACACCCAAACCGTAATGCTGAGACAAACACCCAAATGATAACGTAAACTTCCCTTGAAAAAAATCATAACATAAAGTGCAGAGACATATTCGCATCTGCGTCGGAATCCAAGTGTTACTTGAGCATGTCAAAAACTGCCATGTTGGAACTCCGAGTAACATAAGAAGATATAATAACTGCATTTTATCGCAACATCTTACAGCTAATTGGATGCACTTGCAGATATATGGGTTCAGGGGGAAAAAAAAAACTAGCCAGCCAGTCTCACGAATTTCATCTTATTTAAAGGTCCTTACAGATGTGACAAAAGGCAGGGACAGGCATTTTGAACTGACACAATATGCATTGCACTACATTTTGAACTGACACAATAGGGATTGAACTGCAGTTTTCTTTTCTCCGTGAGCATATCAAAGAATAAGATTTTTCAAACTCACATAGCTCAAGTTTTTTCAAGCTTCCACATAGCATAGCATGTGAAATAATTGTAAATATTGACAACTTAACTGCAGCTAACTCTAATATCTTGAAACCATAATGTAATTGATATTCCCTGCGGTCTCTATATTGTCAGTTGAATCTAGATATATCATTTTCATTAGTGACATCTAACTTCAATATCTTGAAATTATAATGTAACTGATATTCCCTCTACTATTTATATTGCCAGTCAAATCTGGACATATAATTTTCATTATTCAAATAGAAGTGTTCACAGAAAAATCCATAACAAATGCTAGAAAGCTTAAGCGCATGCATCCAAAATGGCAATTATCTTTTTTACTGGTGGTAGTATTTAGGTAGATAAAATGCAAGCGAATGCCTCTCAAATTAAAAAAATATATATAAAATGTAGACTTAAGAGTAAAAGATATTTGCTATAAATTGAAATTATCCCACACCTGAATAAAGATTCTGGACAATCGCTCTTGGGTGATATGATGCCAGCGATCCACTTATTTTATCAGCTATATCCAACAAGTTGTATAAGCCACTGGAAAAACTATCACATTGGTCCGTAAGGATACTGTGGTCATCATGAATACCAGGATTTCTGTAATTTTCTAATAAAATGACTTTATCAAAAGTAGTTTCATTAAAATGTTTAGCACATGGCAACTCCTCGTGCCCATCAATATGATTAATGCATATCTGCGCATATCTGTCAGCTCCTATTGCTAGCCATGGACTAAAGAGCGAAAGATGATCTTCATGAACAAGAATTATAGTTGCCTTTGGCCCCCAAAGGAAGCCAGAAATATTGTGATGCAAATGGGATGATGCAATACAGCTCCAAAGGCGCATCTCTCTTGAACTCTCAGAGTTTAGCACATTCTGGAAGGAAGGGTGCTTAGAAGAATATATGTGCAACTCATTAAGAAGAGATACTGCAAGTAGAAATCGCCCATCACCCAAAGATAACCCTTCTAAACCAACAATAGTGTCTTCAAACAATAGGGCATCTTCTAGAAGAAAACTCCCATCCCCCGTGTGTTTTACTGCTTCCCAGATATGAATGACGGTGCTGTTCTTCTCAACATTTTTGCCAACAGTAATAACTCTACCACAATTTGACAGTAAAATCGTGCTAATTTGTCCTTGATGAGCACTAATCATACCTACTAGCTCCCACATGTGACTCTCTTTCTCACTCTGCAATGAGTTTTCTGCACAAGACATCTTCCAAAGTTTCACAAAACCATCAGAGGATCCAGTAGCAATATGATAACCTGGAACTGCGGAAGGGCCATGTTGTTTGATAGGCAATACAGTAGGGTTTAGCATCATTACAGAAATACAGGTGGGATACTCTCCCTTGAGACCACAAGGAAACACTGAAGAACCTTCATAAACAACTGTTGAAAAAATGTCACCGCCAAAGCAAGTTACATGTCTCCCAGGGCCTGTAATTGAAAGAGAGTTAGCAGCAAAACCACACAAACAATTTCCATTCCCATATTGTTTTTCCGTATGCAGGACTACTTTCCATGAGAAAACTTGACAGCTCTTCCTCCATATGCATACAACTAAGAAGCTGTTGTTGACGAAATTCCCGCTGCAATCAGAAGCAAAAGGTATGGTATGAATGCTGTCAGGTGGTCCTGCATTACCCTGACTGCGGAAGGGGATTGTGAAGATCTTCCTACATGAAATAGCCTCTTCTTTCTGAATTCTGACTGCAAGACAATCAGCTCCATGTTCACCTCCTAGAACAAGAAATCTGTTGTCATGATTAATAGAAGGAGCCCAACAAAGACATGAATATTGCACATCTGAAGAAATGCTTTGCAAATCCAATTTGCACAAAAGCTTCCATAAAGGATATGTAGGCGCATTAAACGTTGGTATGAGAGTTGAAAAGATTGACAGAGACCAGAAAAATAGCATTCTGCTTGAATCCATAGAGACTGCTAGTTCTATTTCGCAGCTATATGGATGGACAGACACTTGTCTGATGCCACCATTATGCCCATATTGTTTTAATGATTTTATCAAACAATGTGACACACTTTTAGTAGAATCACTTGAAACATGGGTCCCAGAATCTGAATCTGGTGACGTGGATAAACCCAACCAAACAAATGAATCGTCAGGTAGCAAATGAAGCAAACTGCATGTCGTAGGTGGGCCAGAGTTTAGTCTTCTTGAGATGACAGCTTCCACAAAAACTGACTGTCCTATGGATTTTGAAGGACCCCAGTTCGCAGAAGGCTCGTCCCAGCCATGCAGTTTGATCTGTTTCCATAAAGTAATCCGTGGGTACCTTGGTGGAGATACATCGTCAAGGCAATGAAGAGCCCAACAGGTAACGCAAGGCCCAGGGCTAACACTTACAAGCCACTCACATTTACCAATGTGGCTCTCCCTTGAATCACCTGAAAACAACTCAAATTTACCATCATCGTCTCTTGACACGACGCTGCCACTTTCCATGGACCATCTCACAGTAATATCAACACCAAGGACTCCATTTAGAGTGTTGTTTACCTCAATTACTGTAATAACGCTGAACGTTCGCAAACCATACTGCTTTTTCGACCTGACCACCTCGTTCTCACTCCAAAGCCTGACAGCCCCATCCAAACAGCATGTCATGAGTATCTCTCTCCTCGCCTCAGATTGATCGCTGGCACACAGTGACCAGGGCCTCCATTGGATCGTGCAAACTGGCTGGGGATGTGAGAGCTCTGCTTGCTGCAGCCCTCTTTTGGAATTATTAAGAAACACTAGAACAGGTGCACTGCGGTCAGTAGGAGCAACTGTTGCCACAGGGCCCTGTGAGAAGCGCGTAGTGGAGACGAGAGATTGTGGCGCTTGTAGTATGGATCTCCAGGCGAGCTTCCATGAGGATTGCTCTCTAGTCCACAGGGAAATACCAGCACCTATCACCACAATTCCATCGCCAGAGCCCGTCCAGGCCACTGCAGTCACATCGAATGTCTCGGCGATCGACCATCTAAGGAGCCAACCAAACGAGCCTGCAGGTTACAATCTCCCAAGCATGAGTCGTGCCAATTACTAGAAGTGAATTAGAGCAGGCAGGAGGAAGCACCTGCTGAAGAGGAGGGCGCAGGCTGGAAAACGGAGACCGAGTTAGCTGCGGCAGCGGCGACCTCGCCTCCCCCGCTTCTGCACCAAGCGACAGCGGACACAGGGGCGCGAAGGTCGATGACTTGGCGGAAGAATGAGGACTCATCGGCTGTGGACCTACTGCTGTCTGTGTCGCTCCCGCCTCCTCCGGAAGGGGAGGGGAGATTGGTGACGACGAGGAAGGAGCCCGCAGCGTAGGCGACCCAGGGGAAGCCACCGAGGTCGGAGAGGAAGGCGATGGCGCGCCGGTCTCGCGTGGGCGCCGGCGGTATCAGATGCGGCGGGCCAAGGGCGAGCGGAAGCGGCGGTAGCCCTTCTTGCTCCCCCATCGTGCCAGCTACTGCATGCGGTAGCGGCGGCAGTGGTGGTTTGAAGTTGTCGATCCCGTCGCCGGTTGCCGCGGCCGATCTCAGCCGGCGACCGCACCGAGCCCTTACTGCTGTGTGCGGACGTGGGCTATGGGCTTAACCGACCGGTGGGCTCGTGCGCTCTGGGCTGGGCCTCTTCAGAGTGCACCCAAGTAGCCTTTTTCACCCGTTACCAGGCATAGATATCTATTAGAAATGGTAGCGACGTTGTCACGTATAACCACTCTGTTAGGATGAATGGAACTCATAAAATAATGTTTAAAAAAAGGTATAAAATTATAGGATTTAATTGATTAGTTGTTTATGTTTTTATTTTATTTTCATATTTACCCCTTAAAATAATAAGTAAAAAATGTACAATTAAGAATTTTTCTACAACATGTTATATTTTGGATGAACAGTGTAAATCTATTTATAGTTTACATTTGTATATGATTTACTATGTAATTTAAAGCTTTAGCAAATTATATTTGTAAAAGAAAAAGATTAATAGATAAGTGAAGGCAATGGTGAAGTATTATACTCTCTCCAGTGTAAAAAAAAATTTAGTTTAGGACAAGTCTGGTCAAATATTAGAAACATAAATCATTAATAACTTTTAAATTATTATGCTTGAAAATATAAAAATTGTATGAGTAGATTTATTTTAAAAAATACTTACATAAAAATATACATATTTCACTTTTAATAAATATTTTTATTAAAATTTAAAATTAAAGTCATGTTTTAAAGACTGTATCACTGTTTTAAATTATTTTTTTAAATACCAAAGGGAATACTATGTATATTTATATACGTGATTATTTGTATTCAAGTATCAGTAAAATAATCAGAAACAAAATTTATAGAAAAAGGTTATGAATTTATGGAATTTGATTCTAATTTTTTTTTTCATTTTTACCCCTAAAAAGGATAGGGGAAGATATATGATTATACTTTCTACTAAAACATATTTTATATCCACTGCATAAATATATTTAAAAGGATTTCAAAATAATTTGTATTTCTATTTTATGACTTTTTATTTACTATGCAATTTCAAAATTTTAATAATTTTTATTCATAAAAGAAAAGGATTATAAAGGATCTTAACCGCTTGTTGAGTTTAATAAAGTTTGACGGTGTTTACATTAAACACTGAGGTCGGACCTCGAGTTCATTTAGCTAAAGTTCGTGGGGTTTTGTATAAAAAGTCTGGCCCGACATGATCTGGATGGCGGGTTGATTTTGACAAAATCCGAGTACATTTTATCAATTACGAACTGAGTGAGGGGTTCGACTGCGAATTGTTTTTTCTAAAGTGCAAGGGGTTCGTTGCGAAATGTTATAATGTTGCACTGACGATAACTAATCTTGAAACAAGAGTCATTAGCAGAAAACAAATCATATTTCATTCGTTCACTCAAACTAAAGACCATTACAAGACATTCAAGCAAAGAGATTCAGTCATTTGCTACTACACTTTTCTGAAACTAATAAACGCAACAATAGAAGCGAAAGACGCACTCAGGCCCTCTCGCCCCTGATGCGGCGAGCCAGCTGGATGTCCTTAGGCATGATGGTGACGCGCTTGGCATGGATGGCGCAGAGGTTGGTGTCCTCAAAGAGACCTACGAGATAGGCCTCGGCAGCCTCCTGCAGCGCCGACACGGCGGACGACTGGAACCGCAGGTCCGTCTTAAAGTCCTGCGCAATCTCACGCACCAAGCGCTGGAACGGCAACTTGCGAATGAGCAACTCTGTGCTTTTCTGGTACTTGCGAATCTCCCGCAGCGCCACGGTGCCCGGGCGGAACCGATGCGGCTTTTTCACGCCGCCCGTCGCCGGAGCCGACTTGCGCGCGGCCTTCGTCGCAAGCTGCTTCCGAGGCGCCTTGCCGCCCGTCGACTTGCGCGCCGTCTGCTTCGTGCGGGCCATCGGAGGAGATCGGTGTCTGGGGCTGGGCGGAGCGGGATCGAGAGATCGAGCGGCAGCGCGAGCGCAAGTTAGTGCTGGACGATTTGGGCGCGATTCGATTGCGAGCGAGATGAGGGATTATTCCGTGACTTCCCGGGGCGGGATATTTGTAGCGGACGGGTCCTGGAGAAGGCGGCGGGATCGTGAAAAGTTTTGGAGTCCGAACGCGCGCGGAGCGTGAGACGAGGGGGTGGACCGTCCGATGGAGGTGGACGGACCGGGTTGCCTGCTTCAAGTGCCGATCCGCGTGACGGGCAAGGCTAGAACGCTATTGGTCGTCCCGGCTTCAGGAGGATTGTGGGACCCAGCGGTGGTTGTTTGCGCTTCCAACTCTTCCTTTTCCTTTCCCTGTTGGTCCCGTGAGATTGGGGGGGGGGGGTGGGGGTGGGTGGGGCGCGGGGCCCAACAGCGGAACGGGATTGCACGGCCCATTCTGGTTAGCGCGGGAACTGTGGAAAAAAGCAGTGAGACGTGTCGGGCCGCGGTGCACAGGCAGGCCAGCCACCACGCTAATTCGTCGGAGTAAAAGATGAGAGCAGACACCGGCGACGGCCAGCGTAAAATCAGTCGTCTCGTCTTGCTGCCTGTCATCCATGACGCGGTGCAACTTCCGCTACTTTATTTGCCTGCTGCCCTGCTTGGAGCTTGCTTGCTGGCTCATCACCTTGTCTTTGGGTTGGGTAAGTGACACTACAAAAGCTTGGCGGTGCCACTTCATCAGAGTCTCACCCTTACGGGTTCGCGGCCCTCCTTTCATCCTTCTCACGGCCGGACCTCTTGTCGGTTTTCTTTTCCCAGTTGCTTGTCATTGTCAAAAGAACCGTGCTACACGTACGGAACAAATAAGAAGACACTACGAAGTCTGCTAGAGCCCACGTGCTGTTGTCAGACGGTTCTCCCAACGTGGTCAGTTGCTTGCCTCCCTCCATCTTCTTCCGTCGTTCTTCTCTCTCGGTCCTCACGATTTCTCTTCAACCTGCAACATCCTAATCTCAGTGGAGCTTGCCTTACGGCTAGACCACACTGCAGTCCCAGGCTCGAGAGACGGACGGAGCTAAGGCAGCGACGGCAGCGCGACTAAGCCGGCGGTTCGACGCGTAACATCAACATCTGCAAGAGCGCAACCAGCTCCTGAAACACGCAGCGTCGGCATACCTCAGTCCGTCATACTGGACGTCGTCGCGCCATGGGATAGGGGTGCTTGAGCCGGGAGTGCTGGAAGCTGCTACAGTGCCGATGGTGCGGTGCCGCACCCTGCTGGGCCATGCGCCGCCGATGACCCCTCCTGTGTCCTGTTATTGCGTTAAGTGCGTGGCCGAAACAAGGGAAAGCCCAGCTCAGACATGAAGATTCCCTTCGTACAACCTTGCTACAAAATTTTTAATACGTGTAGACTTTTCCTCGTCAAAATGCAACACGAAACACATGGCTGCAGTTCCGCAAACTTGCATCAACAAGGTTCTAATTAACTTGTAACCTTGGACGGGACTCAGAAACGGGTAGAAGAGCAACTTTATTTTTATATCGTCCAATAAATAACCTTTTCTATATTTCGAAGATCGTCTAGCTAGGACGACATAAGAATTCATTAAGATAAAACGAGATAAAAACGGAGGAGTGACTACAACAATGTCGCCGCCAGATTTCTTTTTTTTCTGCTATACGATACGAGCGATAAGCGCATGGTATCTGGTAGATAGCGCGGGGCCTCAAAACATCAACAAAACTAGCCATCAGACCATCACAATAATGCATAATACTTTCATTCATAATAACCTTTCTGCAAAAAAAGAGAATGAAAAGAATTACTATTCATATCTTTCAAAAAAAAAAGAGATTTTTTCATAGGGATAACACTCCATCATGTTGGTCGAGGCTGGTCCGAAAGAACCATATAAGTTCTGAAAATGACCTATACATATATCTTTCCCTTCAGCGGGCATCTGACAGGTTTCGTTTTCATCGAGAGAACGCGCAGCGCACTAGACACACTACGAAAAATGAAGCTGATTGTCCTCCAGTGGCACTAGCAGCTGTAAAGCAAACACTAGGTAGAAGAAAAAAAGAAAAGCACAAGTGCAATCGCGATCCTTTAGTACACCGCACCTGCCTCCTCGGCCTTCTTCAATTAGTACTACTGGCCAATCTAAGCTGCTTGTGTTGCCAGCACATTTCAGGACTATTCTATGTGCGTCTCGTGTTGTTGGGTGTGGGTCCTCCTGTCAATTCTGGGGGCACAAATACATGACCACTAAAGAAGGCTTTAATTTGTATCTGGGTTACGCTACAGATTATACGGCTTACAAAGCCCCTCTGATCTCTTTTTTTTTTCGCGAATGCACCTTAATGCGTTTTTCGTTAAAGGAGATAAAAATAATATAACATACCAACCATAGTTACGAGAGACACCTCGAATATGTTGGGATATTACCTAAGCGATACCTAACTCGACCTACACAAAGTTACACGACCGAACCCCCAACGGCACATCGAAAACAAACAAGCAGCAGTTATTACAAATATTCAGCCTCCACCTATCCAACCGAAGCTACGACCTAAGGAGCTTGCTGAAGAGTTGCCCCAAGCTTCGAGAGCCGGAAGCACAACACCATGGCACCGAGAAGAAGACGATGACTGCGCTGGGTAAGACACCAACAATGAACAAGTACGAAGACCTCCATGACGATGTCTCCAACGAGAACGCGATGTCTAGACGCCGCCGCTGCCTATCCGAAGAATCAGAGTTGGGTTTTCACCTGGAGGACCTCTTGAGTGCCAAGCCACACAGCGGCGACACCTCCAATGAGGTAATCGACACCAACGGGTGTCGACGTCGCCGGCACCGACAGGGACGCCGGGCAAGGCTTTCGCCTAAGGCTTGGACCACCTGCCCACCCTCACCGGAGGGGCTGCGAGGAAGAAATCCATAGCAACCCCACCGTCAAGTTTGGCTCATCCCCATGAGATCCAGATGGAAGACAGGATCGAACACGGAGGGGAGGCCGCCGCCCTCCAACAACACCATTGCTGCTGCCGAGACAGATCCATGACTTGGAAGTGTTGTCATCTCCGTTGGGCATCGAGGAGCGCACCCTCTGCACTTCATCCCCGGCGAACGCTGCGACTTCGCCGACCACAAGGCCTGACGGCCCGGACCGACGGAGCAACCAAATGCAAAGCAGCTGCACCAATCCGTCGGAGCGGACATGCAAAGCACGCCCGGAGCCACCGAAGCTGCCGCAAGCCGCACGCCGCCGCGCCGCAGCCAAGGACGCCGCCAGATCTGCCGCCTTCGACCCTTCGATATGCCACCCAAACCGCAGCTATGGAGTTTGTGGGGGCCTTCCAACGACCGTCACCCTTGGATTCCGCCTCGGTGGCCACAAATCCGCCGCCAAACGCCATCGAGAGTCGCCGGCATTGGCGAGGGCGTCGAGCTCCCTAGATGCGCGAGAGAAGATGCCACGGGGAGGGAAACGCCTCGCCGCCGCCGTCTTCGCGCTCGCTCGCGTTGGCTGCGTTGCGCTCGGGTGGCGGCGCAGCCTGGAGAGGCATGAGGAAGGTGGCGGCGATGGGCTAGGGTTCGCCCCTGAGCGGTGCGACACGGGCCTCCTCAATTACGGGGACTTATCCTTCTGATCTCTTTATAAATGGCCGTGGAATATGTTGTTCCCACTCAGCACTTGAACCTTAGCGGCTATTCTCAGTTACCCGCTCAACAGCTAAAGCATGATTTGCAATCACCATGATAGTGGAGTAGCTGCACTGCACAAATGATTAGACCTCTCTAATCATGCCTTCACTCCACTTCTGAAATTCACATCGAAAATTTTATGAAATGTGGTATGGAAAAGCCAGTGGTAGTACCTCTACTCTAACGGCATTTGGCATTACCAAAGAATTTTTTTAAGAAAAAAACCGAACAAATGAGAACAACTCTTTCTATGAACACTTACACAATGTAATACAGGCCACGCTAGCTAGGTTGGCAGTAACAACTATGGACACATGTTTATGCTCTACTCTTCCTCAATTCTTACTGTATCCTCCATGTAACACCTAGATTAGACTGAACGCTAAAAATCATAAGGAGTGACCAAACCTTCTGGTCTCAGTGGCACAAGAACAGAGCGGATAGGCCCTGCAGGCGTGTCATGGATCACCTCGGAGCATCCAGTGGCCTTCTGCGGTGCACCAGACAGGGATTGCCGGCATGTTGGGCATGTCGACCGCGCCAACAGCCACCTGTCGATGCATCTGACATGGAAGCCATGGTTGCAGTTGGGGAGAACCCTGACATGCTCCCAGGCCTCAAAATCGGAGAGGCAGATCACGCACATCGGGTTGGCAGCATTCAGCTTCAACCCAGACGAGTAGAGCAGGATAGGCATGGCTCGGAGGGCCTTCCTCCTCAGCCCGCTCTGAGCCAACCGTGCCACCGTGCGCGATCCAACGGCCGGGAGCAGCCCGCGACATGGCACGCTGACGTGCTGGCTTTTTGTTGCATGAATCGTATAGAGAGATATCCCAATCAGTCATTTATACTAGAAAAAACGCGCGGCGTTGCCGCTCTTAAGTTGTATTCATGTGTGAACCCTTTTGCTACCTTATTGGTTAGTAAACGTCATGCTTAGCACTTTTATAGAGTGCAAATATTGGCAAACAGAACCTTCATGAGGTCACCAATGTGTGAACGGAAGCAATCCATGGTGAGAAATTACATTTGTTTGTCCCAATCAGGCACCAAAATGTTTCTGGCCCGAGGCAAGTAAAAAAATTACAAACAATTTTCTGAACACCGATGACATAAAAAAGGATGCATACATCCATTAAATCTAAATATTACAGATTAAAATTTTGGCAGGAAACTAAAATAGAAAAAAGGCCACAGTATGATCGTCTCAATAATATTTTGATATTACAGATTAAAATTTTGGCGGGAAACTAAAATAAAAACAAGGCCACAATATGATCATCTCAATAATATTTCCTAAAACAGGTCCATATATGTATATAGTTTGGAAAAAAAAGTTGCCTCCTAATGTTTTTGGCAATGGATTACAGGACAAAGCTAGCAACCTAAAGAGGTGCTAAGAAACGTCACCATTAAAACACTTATTTTTAGTGACTTTGACAAGAGATAAGTTATCTGTGATTAGTAACAACTTGTTGCTGCTTGACAGTTGTTTCAGACTTATGCCACCAGCTGCTGGTCTTATGTGATTTATGCATGCTCATAATAATTATATGAATACGTCATGCCATTAAGAGCATAAAACTCTAATGTGGTTGTTGGTTTGAATTTAATTAGGAATGAAGGATGATTCTTCAATTTTAGATGATTTTGAAATGGATGTAAGTGATATTAGTGTAGTTGCAGACTGACCATTATTATCAGGCCTAGCTTGAATGCAGCAGAATGAATATCTCATTACTGGTATACCTTGGAAACATACATTTTAACTTAATCTCAAACAGATCACGTTGCTTAGATATGGTCGGTTTGCACATTGCTTAATCATGTCTTGCAGATCAGTTGGAACTGCCATTTTTTTCTGAAAAGATGGATGAAGCGAGAAGCATGTCATGTGCCGTTGCACTCATGTTATTCACTGAGCAGTCTTTCAGCATTCTATAAGGAGATGGATTTGAAGTTCAGTTATTCCTTTGCTAATTCTTCCCATAGTTCAGTTATGTCCAAACAATCTTGTGTGGTAAGGGCAGACTAATCATTTTATATAATATCTTAATTGAAGTTGTTCTCAACTATGTTTCTTATTTTAATTTAGAATAATAAGATAATAAATTAATGGCTAGTAAGTCAACATTGAATGGAATAGTAAAAAACCCATATGTATCATGTCAGAATTTTAACTTACATTTCAATAAAATTGTTTTAGATGATATGATAGTTTAAGATAAATCGCCTGGTTAATTAATCATGGCCCTGATCGGCTGCACTTATTCTGTTGCGGCTGTATAAGGCTACCGTAACTTTTGTGTATAAGGCTGTAGCAGCCCAGCTAAATCAGCAAACACACACACACACACACACACACACACACACACACAGAGCCAATCAGGCCCCATCTTAGTAGAACACAAAGTAGCAGCGCCAGTAAAAACTGATACTTAAAAGAAATCGTAATGCAAAGTACAGAACTGAATCTGTTACATTATCTTATTAAGGACAAAGCCTTTTGCAATTTTACATGAGAATGAAGTATCGCAGCCATGCAGCCAGTTTGTATCGCAGTCACCTGCAAGTTAATGAGATATTAATATATTTGCTTTCAGATAAGTTAATGAAACCTGGTATGAGCAATTCAATTTATCTGAAATATACCTGCATACTACATTTCTTTGTAACTATGTGCAAATCCAGGCTTCTATTTTAGGTTGTATTTTCAAGAGTTTAGACAATGCTTCTATTGACATTTCATCGAACACATCAGAGGTAGTACGGGCAGAGCAAGCAGAAATTTACATTAGAATGGAGACGCCAAGGCTATGAATTAAGACAACTTCGGCCTCTGAATTGCGTCTATGGCATCGCATTGGCTTCTTCCCTTTTCTTCTCTCCATGGCGTAGACATACCAGGTCACCACAGCACCAAATCAGGCGTGGTGGCTGGTGCGCGAGCTCGGCATGCACATGCGTCACGGCGGTGCGCGAGATCGACTGGGACCGGCGTTGCGGCACGGAAAACTCGCGGGATGTCAGCATCACGGCGTGCGACCTCGGCGGGAAGTGGCGTTGCGGTGTGCGAGCTCGGCGGCGTGGCGACAAACACTGCAACGCCACGCGAGCTCGGCGGAGCATGGCGCAGGTAGTGGAAGGACCCAGATCATTTTGTTATTTCGTGAAGGATCCCGACGTAAGAATTCCAAAGCGAGTCGAACGGTCCTGATCTACTCTTGGAGCGATCGAACGACCAACATCTTTTGGATGACGTCGCATAGCTATTTTACGAAAAAACACACGTTTAAGACTATTACTAAGAGATGCGCACTTTTTTTTTTTGAAAATATATGCGCACATAACTATATGGAAACAAATTTAATTTACTCCCTCAAGTATATCAAAAATAAGATAATCCTTTAAACTACTTTTTGGATTACTTTACCCACACAAATATGTCATTTAATCCAATTTTCTGTCTATACAATTTTATCTCTATTGTTTCGTACAAGTTAGAATTTTGAAATAATAGTTTATAAGATGGTAGGGGACATAACGATATATGACAAAAAGTAATAATATATTTTTTATACTAATGTATTATATACCATTACATCAAAAATATTTAAATATCAAAACAATCGTAATGTATTTTTTTCCAACATGTGTCATGATGTGGCAGATCTTATCATTTTTTTGAAATTGTAATTTAAGACTCAACTGGGTGAATTGAAAAAAAAAATTCTAGGCTTTGATTGTAGTTGATAGATTAAATTTTAAATTCCTAAACATATACTATCTCATAGTAAGCATATGTTATCTCATAGTAATCATATAGCAGCAATATGATCAAGATTCTGTAGCTTCTATTTAATTATTCTAGTGATGCCTATAGCCTAGATTAAGTGAATTACTCGTGCTTTGCTGCAGGAATTAAGAATATTCTTATGAGACTAGACAACAAGCACTACTCAATATAGTGATATGACTAGAGTTGGGCAACAAAGTTATTAAAAGGACCCTTAATTTATGAGTAACAATGGCAGTTTTCGCAACAACCAATGGAGAAAAAAGATGTGGCCCAAAGTAATGCGGTGTGCCGTGTGCGTGTTTGGAGCGTCTTATATGTTATTCGACACCTTCACAATTTTTTTTCTAAACAATAGTGGCATTTTCTGAGTATAGGGTGTGCTTGTTGGACCTAGTGGTGCGGAAGTTTTCTTGAGTGCATGTAATTGACGCGTCTAGTTAATTTAATGAACTGGGTAGCAGAGATAGAATTCAAAGTTCAAATGAAAACATCGTATTACGTTTGATGGATCAAACGGTTGAAGTTGATGTGGCTGTATGAGAATTGAAAATAGTTTTAATGGATCGTATCACCATCTATGGATTGCAAACAGGGCATTATAAGTACAACCTTTAAATCTTTGATCATGTCTAATTGTAACTCGAGATTTAAAAAGTGGTGAATACCATGATTCTGCGAAACTACCAGAGATTAATTGAGCGCATATAGCTCTCTTGAAATAAAAGTCTTAGAAATTCTCTACTAGGATGTACTTATCGTCTAAAAATTGAGGTCCCGAACACTAACTCGTGAACAAAAAAGAATATATACTACTACTTTAAACTTCACTATTCTCTGCGAGAACATGTATTTTGATGTGATTATTTCACCACAAATGTAAACGAGTCGCGCTCGCTCAATAAGAAATTTGCTCACGTTGAAACCGACCTCTCACGTTAGAATTATTAGGAATGGAAAATATTTGATCTTTTTGGATGGGCGATAAGAAATTTGCTCCCAGTGAAAGTGAAAGTGGTCGACGTCGACGTCGAACAACGAAAACATAGCGAGTGATTAGCAGCGCACGACGTGACGTGGTGTCCCGCGCCGAGCAGCCTCGGCCTCAGACGGTGCCCGCGACACAGAGCTCGTGTGCGGTGGCGCTCGCCCTCTTATCCCTCCCGTGCTAGAGATCAATTCCGCGAGCCGAATCCAAAGAAGTAAAAATGGCGCTGCTGAGCCCACGCGCGCCGCGCCTGCCGCCCGCCGCCGTCAGCACCGGCGCGGGCTCCGTCGCGGCCCTGTGCTGCGCCCGGGGGGCGCGGTGCCATGCAACGGCGGCCGGTGGTCTCGCGGCGACCGGGCCGCCGCCGTCAGAGCTGGAGGCCATCCGGTGGGGCAGCGCGAAGCTGCAGGGCGCCCGAGAAGAGATGGAGGACGAGGTCGTGCTCCGGCCCGGGGCGCTCCTTGACGGGTTCTCCTTCGCGGCAGTCTTCGACGGACACGCCGGCTTCTCCGCCGTCCAGTTCCTCAGGCACGCACCAGTCGTTCTAGTAGTACCTTTTTTTGCAGAAATACTCTTGTTTACTCACCTGCAGTCCTGCACGGGCTCGGCGTTGCAGGGAGGAACTATACAAGGAGTGCGCTGCCGCATTGGACGGCGGGGCGGTGCTCAGCACCAAGAATCTCGAGGCCATCACGGCCTCCATTCAGCGTGCCTTCGCAACCGTGGACGCAAAACTCTCCACTTGGTCAGCATCTGTACTCGAAGTTCGATTTTATCGTCAAACAAAATTTCCCTTGTTTTTAACTCTCTGCATACACTTATGGATTACGTACGTGACATCTGTTCATTCAACATGTTATGTCGTTGCTGCTTCTGCCAGGCTTGAGCAAATGGACGAGGACGATGACTCTGGCGCTACTGCCACGGTCGTTTTTCTGAGGAACGATGTCCTTGTTGTCTCGCACATTGGCGACTCATGCTTGGTACCAGAATTTCTCTGCCTACTGCCATCATGTTAGCCGTATCATACCAAACACTGGAAATATCAAATTGAATCTGAATTTCTATTTACGTGAATCCTAAACTTAATTTTCTACTACCTCTGTTTCTTTTTTATTGTTGATATGTTTGACTTTTACATTATTTTTAATCGCTCGTCTTATTCAAAAAAATATTTTAAACTTATTTTTTTTATCGTGGTTCAAATAACTTTAGTTATAAATTAAATCATAACAAAATATATGATATTTATCAAAAAAAAATTGAATAAGATGAGTGGTCAAAGATAATGTCAAATGTATAAAGTCCCAACAATACAAAAATGGAGGGAGTATATGTGATTAGATGGGTTGATCTTGATTGACAGGTGGCATCACGTGGTGGAAGACCTGAAGCCCTGACCAATTTTCATCGACCCTATGGGAACAACAAAATATCCCTTGAAGAGGTCAAGCGGATCAGAGCAGCAGGTGGATGGGTGTGTTTCTCTGCCAAGTTTGTGATCAATCTCCTTGTTTTCCACTAGACCAAAGGCTGGTTTCATGATCCTGTCCTTTACTTATCTTGCCCCTCATATGCAAAGATATGGACATATTTGATTTTCCAACATACTTTAACAGTTGTCCGATCTATGGGGCAACTATGGTAAGATATGGCCCGGACGTTGTAGCAAATTAGCAACATTAGGCTGTTTGTTTTTTTGCCACACCTTTCGTGATATACCGATAACAAGCCATTCGCTTATCAGCGACAAAGTTTGGCAAGAAGTTATGCTGATCATAGAGTGCTAGACTAAGAAATAGGATATGCCCCATAGTTGCCAAGCTCTCACGGGTATAGTGGGCAGCAAAGGCTGCTGAAGTGCTGCCCACCCAGGTTTGACCGCGTCATCTCCTTTAAAAAAAATGCCAGGGGTCATCTCTCCCTAGAGTCTAGTTTAGGATATGCCACAGGGTTCACTATTTTCCCCCTTTGTTACATCTGTTCATGACTTACATTTAGAGAAATACAGTCACATACTAAGCTACTCCCTCCATTTTTTTAATATAGTCGTTGGTGAGTATAAATTTGTACTAATCAACGACCATATTAAAAGAGCAAAGGTAGTAGTAATTCTGATTGGAATTGCTTGTATCCTGAGTTGTTCACATTTTATTGTGAAGTGTTGAACATGTTGATGTGTTTCTCTTATGTTGGCCAATATTTACGAAGTTTTATACTTTGCTATAGATTACTGATGGGCGCATATGTGGCGACATTTCTGTATCTCGTGCTTTTGGGGATATAAGATTTAAAACGCAAAAGAATGAGTTCGTGACCTGTACTCTACTTTGTCTCAGTATCATGTACTCCTTCCGCATCATTACAAGATGTAAATTTCTTGAACATTGTGCATTTAACATTCCTTATGGTTTTAGGATGCTGGTAAAGGGCATTAAAGAAGGAAGATGGTCTGAAAAGTTCGTCTCACGGTAATTTGCCCAATTCTGGCAAAACTTTTTGTTTGAATTTTTTTTGTTGTAGCTATGGTCAGATACACCTCTAGCATGTAATGTCCCTCAATGTTCACGTTCAATGCTTGAAGGTTACATTTTGTTAGTTTATATTAGGCACTTTTAAGAAGCATGTGACACTTAAAACAGAGTGCTGCTTTCGATCTTTTAGAAGTTCATGTTCTACGAATCCCAAAAGTATGTTTGCTTCTGGAAACTGAGTTTCTGCTGAGACATAAATCACCTGAAGCATAAGCTGCTGAACTCTTTTGTGGTTCCCTCTGTATTTACTCCTATACTCAAACACCAGAACACCTGCCTTAATATTAAAAAAAAATCTGAACCTTTTGAGATTCAATTTATTTGTCGCTCCAGTTCAGATTTTGTTTCTGTATAGTTATATAGTTATATACATATATGTTTAATGTAAATTTTGCAAGTAGCAATACAACATCATAACCACAGTCATTGCTCATACTCACCATACATTAGATCACTAGAACCTGACGTGGTCCCTCTGTCCTTTTTTTTCCGATGTCACTTAGCTCAAATTTGAGCTAATTAGCACCTAGTATAAAAAGGAATGAGGATTGTACAACTTTACATTCTCCATGGCATGAAACGGATGTGGCTGTGAACCCGAATAAATTCTCATTTAATTTTTGCTCTGCACCAAGATACTATCTGTCCAGTACTGATGTGTCTTTTAATGGCTCCGGTGTTACAGCATAAGGCTCTAGGATAATAAGAAGACAACTTCAAACTTCCAGACACTGGAAGCATGCAACCTCTTCCAGTCTTTTCACCACTATAAATATAGTTAAATAATGGGAAAATTTGATGGAAACGACAATTGCAATGCAATTCTTGCCAAAGGCTGAGCTGACTGTGGTAACTCTAATATTATATTAATCTTTTACCATTGCTAGTGTCACATTTTAGTTTTCATGCTCATTTGGTGCAGTGTACAATTTAACGCGGATCTAGTAATTTCTTCGCCTGATGTCTCGCTGGTAGAGCTTGGACCAGATGTGGAATTCCTTTTACTAGCATCAGACGGTCTTTGGGATTACATGAAAAGGTCTTTCCAAACATCTTTCATCTGAGCAAATTTTAACTCATTATAGCAAATTTCAAAGTTCTGACATAGCTTAATGTCTTTTGTAGCTCTGAAGCTGTAGCTTTTGTTAGGGACCAACTACGTCGACATGGAGATGTCCAGGTGTGTAGTTTTTCTGTACTCAAATAATAATAATTATTACCTTCAGTTTTGTATCTCACTTTGTGTGTTTTCTTATTGACATTTTGGTTGATATAGATGGCCTGTGATGCACTTGGTCAGAAAGTTCTGGTATTGATGCTTTGCTGGCTTCATCTTTTTCTCCTGAAACTCTTTATTTCCATAAGCTAATTTAAGTGACAAAAGAAATAAGTTGTTAATTTCTTCTTTTGATTCCCGATTGCAGGATCAACGGTCACAAGACAATATTAGCATTATCATAGCTGACTTGGGGTATTTGTTCTTAAAACTTCTCATTTGTGTTTACTGTCCATTTTAAATATCTTGTAACACTTTGACACTGTTATTAAACTTTGCCCAGCAGTAAAGAATAGTTTCTGGAGTAAGGTAGAAATGGTACTATAGACATGAAAACTAGCTAAAAGCATTATATATATAATAAAGAATGAAATGCACAGGTGGTCCTCGAACTTGTCTGGAGATGTCATCTAGGTCTGCATACTCTCAATCGAAAAATAAATGGCGGGTTCTAGGACGGCAGCACCAGTTATCGGGTAGATACAATAGGATTAAGATTGGTCCTCCTTCCGTGAGATAACGCACGTAAACTGCAGACGCTCACGTACCACCATTTGTTGCCAGTGTAGCTGTTGTGTGATTCTGTTCGGTGGACACTGCCCAACCTACTGGAGCTTGTTTTTGTTCATCCCTACCATAGCCGCCATCGCGAGTGAGGCAGAGCATGGGGTGGCCGTTGATGTCATAACCGGCTCCGCCTGCCCCTCCCATGCCTGATGCCTCCTCACCACCCCACTGAGGAGAGTAAAACCACCACCGGAGCCAGGGCTAGAGGACTTGGCCACCACCACTGCATCCCCTGCTGATGGGGGAAGGCGGGCAATGGCGTGGGTGCCATGGCAACGGCGCATCACGGCCATGTGCAAGGTGCGCAGCCTTGTGCTATCAAAGACCAATGGTTTCCCTGCATGGCACCATGCCTGTTAATTTCGTGCTTTTTTATTTGCTCTATCCTTGTTCTGCTCTGCTTGATTTGTGGCCTTCCGAGCGACTGAGCCCAGGATCTGCACAGCTATCGGATACGAAGTTGGATCAGCAGCCTATATTCTACCGAAAGTGTATAAAGACGGTACAAGTAACCGTTGCAGCTCTACTAACCGAATCTCAAAGAAATGACCATCCAGATAGCTATTCATCGAACACCAAATCCGCACTCACTCTCAATTTGCATATTCAGGTCCTCAAACTTGTCCTGAGGTATCATAATTGTCCAACCTCTTGAGTGACAGATCCAGGTCCTTACACTTGTCCGGGTGTGTCATCTAGGTCCTCGAACTTACTAAGCAGTTTACTCACACTCCAAGTAACTTTTATTAGTGTTAATACCTACTCGATGTCTATCATAGATATATGTCACTGTTAAGTTTATGAACTAATCATTTTACATTACTATCATGCCTAGATGCACCGATAGATTAAATCCATAAGTTTGTTTGGTCAATGAACTAGATGTACCTGCTAATTAATGCTATTAACACTAATAAAATAATTTAAACTGTATAACCTGCTTAACAAGTTAGAGGACCTAGATGACACACCCGAACAAGTTCGAGGACATGGATCTAAGCATTAAAAGTTTGGGTACCTAATAACACCTTATGACAAGTTGAAAGATCTAAATATGCAAATTGAGAGCTCGGGGACCTAGACGACATCTTCAGACAAGTTCACTCATATGTTTTTGTGCAAAGTGAGTGATAGCTCATTGTGGTCGTAAGCTGCAGACCGGGGTTCAAACCCCAGTATTCCACCCAAAAGCCACTCTCACTTACTAATCTATGTTTATGGGGAAGACCCCTCATCTGACCTCCGAGCTACCCTGTCAATTGTAAAAAGTAGTTGAGTCGTGTCTCACAGGAGCAAAAAGAGGTTTGTTATATTGTCGCTTGGATGTGTGCTGGCCCAGGTTATGGTGTGTTGCGCTCTTCTTAATGAAATGCTGTGGGGGTGGTTCTTCCCCCAGTGGTCAATTTTCTTTTTGCATTTGTCAAAAATGAACTGTTAAAGTCTGAACAGTGAAGTTGTTGTCTTTCTTATACAAATAAGATGATATTGTCAGTCAATATAAGACAGGTTTTATTTTGGTTACTTTAATTCATGAATCAATCTGTTCATATCATTAATGAAATCATTGGTCTGGACCATCTTCTAGAGATCTGCTTGCCGTTCCAATGCATCATCACATGATATACATTGTTTACTTTTCATTCCTTTTCCTATTGTGATGGTTCTTTTCATAGTATGAAAAGTCTTGTGCATCACTTTGTTTTAAGTTTAGTTTCTATGAAGTTTGCTAATAATTCCTACAAATTATTGGCAGGAGAACAAACTGGCAGGAATTACCAGTTGAAAGGCCAAATTTGTTCTTGGAACTGAGTCAAGCAGTTGTGACTGTAGGGGCTGTCTCTATAGGAATTTGGATGTCGTCGTTTCTTACATTCCAGTAGGAGTAGCCCTGTTTTATATGTGTATATTACTTGCAGATTTACGGTGTTGCCTCTTCCACTGCTCGCTGCAAATAATGTAAATTTGTATAGGATGATTAATAGTGTAATGTATTGAATAGAATGTGAAAGCTCATGTGTAGTTGAGCTTCTGCTTATGACAGCGCTGCGTGGTTTTGGGTGCAATACTGCAATGTGTTGAGGACAAAGACTGACTTTCTTTTGTGATGTTGTAAAGTCAAGAAATATTTCATTTCGATTTCTGATTACAAGATGCCTTTTTTGTGGTTTTGCTTGCCACCTTTTTTTTTATCTACAATGTCATATATAGACTTGTAATCTTGCCCGACGAACTTGTTCACCCCGCATCTAAAGCTGTGACGGACAATGTGAGATAGTGAACCAACCGTTTATTGACAAAACATTTGCAACCCATTATTGACAAAGATGTACACAGCGGCCACCGTAACTATTCTCCTTAAAACATACCCCTTCTGTTCTTTTTTGCGTGTCGTCATTGACTTTGATTAATAACTTTGACCATTCGTCTTATTAAAAAAATATAAGATATATTAAATATTTTGTTAGAATTTGATTTATTACTAAAGGTTTTTAAATTCTAAATTTAATTTTACATATTTTAACTAATTTTTTAAATAAGACGAGCGGTTAAAATTTTTTTTAAAGTCAACGGCAATAAGTAAAAAAGAAGGAAAAGAGTACTAGTGGAGAGGAATGTTTCTCTGTTCAGGTGGGAATTGTATCCTTTTCTCCAAAACTTGCGTGGAATTCCCACATTCCGAGCAAGCTCAGGTCCTGCGTCCATCACTCTCATCACACATCTTCATTTACTCGGGGATCAAGGAACAATATATGTTGAAGCAATAATGGAGCTCTCACGAGGGATCAATCAAGGAGAGGAGGAGAGCAACGAAGATATGGCATGGAGAGGTCAACGGGGACGGGGTCCATCACAAAATTCCCAGCCCCATCTAAGCTACGTAGCGACGACTGCAGCCACCAACGCCTCCCCCATCCGTCCGTCCATTCGGCGGCTGACCAGCGTGTGGGCAATCGATCTTGCAAGTGGGCATCCCATTCCCGGCCGCAACCCGTAAAGATCGCTGGTGAGAGGTTAGGGCATCTAAACTTTAGTTTCCGTCTTATTACACTCCACTCACACTCCGGATAGAAATTGTTTCAAAAAAGACAAGCATTTGAACTTGTTTGCTTAGCTTGTTCTAACATCAACATATTGTAGATCTGGAGGAGTAATTCCCATTCTCTGCTTAACTAGGAGTGTTGCCAATGTTTCTCTATATATGCATGTGACATTTCTCGTTTGCATTTGCGATGTACGTTTTCATCTATTCATCACACATAACTAAAATTATTAAGCTTTTCCAATCCTTGTTCAGGCCTCCTTTACAGTTTCCCTACATTTAAACAGTCCTCAACCGTTCAACCAATTCACAACATGTTAACATCAGCTCTAGGAGTCAAGACAATACTACCTAATGTGTCGCCCCACTGTACTCACATTGTTCCGTTGCTTCTCTGTCTTTGATATCTCATACGATGACGTCCATCCATTTGAGACATCAGTCGTCTACCGACCTGCCATAACCACCCATTGGCGTGTGCATTTCTTTTTAGAAAAAGGAATATATTTTTCAATAATGTAGTCTCTGAAATTAATTAGTGTGCCGCTTATCTCCTGAAAACTTTGGGCCAATTCAGAATCCCCATAATCTAGTAATTTGTCAGTGGGTCTTACCGGAGAAGAAATATAGCTTTATTAGTGAGTGAAAGTAAGAATATCCACTTTCTAACGATCCTGCCCCTATAATAGGGGATATTTTTGCATGCGTGCCTTAATTATGTTGAGCATTGCTTCTTTGGGTTTGGCGCATGCCCTCTGCATAATATAATCTCCTTTTTTAAGATATCAGTCCATAATGAAATGTTTCTTTATTCTCCTTTTGTGCATGCCAAGCAGGATCGATCTGCCGCATCACATGCTCCTGAAAGCCGTAGATGGCCCACACACCTTTGAACCTGAAGTAAAATGGGGAACAAAATATCGATCACATATCCATCCATAGCCCGGCATGCTCGGGAATCTGTCTGAGTGCTACTGAGAATTCGACAGGTGGCTCAACTCTCCAATGCTCATGTGCCATCTGCGTGTGTTTCTATTTGGTGCAGCTCGCTTTGGGCTTTTCCCCAGCAGTACCCTGCATGTTCAGGGAATCAAAACTAAAGGCCTTCACCACACTCATGTAGTAAAAATTTTATTGCTGAAGTGAGGATTGATCAACACTAATTAATGTAATTTGGACCATGAGTAAACCGTTTAGTAAGTTCCGGGAACCTAGATAACATATTTAGACGAGTACCTGAATCTTGATACACACATATCAGCATGTTCATGTCGGTCATCACTAACGAAATAATAAAGATATTTTACCTTAATTAACTACATCATGCATGATGTGTGAATTACTGTATGCATCATCACATACTTAATATCTAAGTTTTTATACGGCCAAGAATAGAATATTGTCGGGTAACAAAAGAGGAATTTAATCCTAGTACTGGTGCATTATCCTTAGACGACATTGCTTGACTTGCTGTTCTTAATTATTCCCCTTCATGAGAATAAGATGTCAACATTGATTGGTGCACCTCTAAAAGTAGCTAGTCAGTGTGCTGAATAATTTAGGGTTCTGAGTTCTGACACAAGAGATAACAATGGAATTCATGGCCGTCAAGGACAGCGACCTGCCTGCATGCACCTGGACGAGAGCGCTTCAGGGCAGGCGGTGGTGCTTAGCTAGATTCCATATCTAACAACTCAAATTTCGTTACTAAATTTTAATGGAGTTTTGTTACGGTGCTATTGGAAGGTACCCTGGTACTTACCTCCTCAATTTTGATGAATTAATCCTAGCCTTCGGTATTAAAAATAATAACTAAAAGCTAATTAAAAAGAAATTGTATAATTAGTATCGGGTAAATTTGTTTTTGATACATATCCATAACTTAAGATACCTTTTAGTAATTATCTCCCTATTCTTAATCGTTATATCTGATCAAACGAATAGTTGCCATATTAACTTCAATCATCATAACAAATTTCTTGATAGACTCCAAGTACCGTAACAAATCTCATGTATGCATGGTAACATGGGATATATAGTATTTCTGAAAACTATACTATTTGTGGAAAATAAATCTGCAGATTATATTTTGCTACTATCTGGATGGTTTTTCTTTCATATGCATACTGAAATTGTTTTCACAAAGAAACAACACTTTGTTATCGGTAAAATTTATCTTACAACACCTCGGCCAGATCTCCAATCCTACATTTTACAAACTTCCGTCAATCTAGTTTAAATTAAATTAATCAAAATGGGTTGTAGCAGATTAATTGGAGTGAATAGTGAACAAATTCCCTCCCTCTCAATCCCTTTCAATCTATATGAATTGAAAGATGCTTTACCCTGGTAATGAATAGCTTATTCAGTACCTAGGCCTAAACTGTGAAACTGTAAATATTATTTACCACGATCTAAGGTATTCATATTTTTATCACGGTATATTATATTACATGCAATAAAATAATCCAAACCTAAAGTGGGATATGTTTTATTATCAAAGGTGTAAGTATAAAATTAGCACAATTTTATGAGCTAGTATAAACTTGGTGTAGTAAACTATTTATTGTTGTATAATAGTTTTTACTTTCAAAGGTGGTTATGACCATAAAACTAATAATTCTTACAGTGACGTTTCTGATTCCTACTGTATGCAAAGTGCATATAAAATCCTTAGTGTGCAGTTGTAAAATCTTGTTCATAAATTTCGTAATGCATCTTGTTTTGTGCACCAAAAAGTCACTCCTCAAATTTTAAATCGGATTGTCAATCAAATCCATGAGTGAAATTTATTGTGTAAAAACCAATATATGTTTTCAGTGCACCCGTATGTATTTATGGTGTACGCATGACTTGCCATGTGTGCATGTCTACCCGTGAAATATCCTAGTGCGACCTGACCATTCGTAAAAAGCTGCATATATGCACACGACTAAAGATTTCATTTTTTTACGCCTACATGCATGCACGCATAAAAAGCTGCACCAAATTATTTTATTTAATGCTTCTTAATTTGACTAGTAAGGATTCTATTTACGGTGGAATTTGCCATAAATTGGTCTATGCGCATGGATGCTGGTGGGTGCGTGCCGGTGGGGCTGGGCAATGGTTTGGGTGGTGCACCGGTCTTCCTGGGTACCGAACAGCTATCTGGGATACCAAATAGCCTTGTCCTTCGGTAAAAAATACCGACGAAAATTACTGACATAATATAATATCTATCCACTCATAATTATAAAAAATTAGTATTTAGGAGTTTTTTTATTCACTAATTTTTTTTATTTTGTTCAGTAAAAAATTGGTTGGTGAAGAATAAAAAGCTTCACCTAGGTGAAGAACAGAAGCTTCGTATGTATAAAGAAGCCCCTTTCAATGTATGTGAATATCGATCGAGAGCATGAAGTGGCAGATGCATATGAGTCTTTGAATGAACTTTATAATCATGGAGTGGGGGCAAGCGCATCTGATAGATCGAGATCGAAATAATGGAGGCGAGATGAGAGAAGGATCCATATCCATCACCATTCCCTAACGACAGGCGCAGCCAAAGGATTTGATTCCGTGACACCTACACGCAGCATCATGGTGACATCTGAGATCGATGCTCAGTGTCTACACATGGGCGAACGGTCGAGCGGAAGGAACGGGAATGCTGCATTCCGGATCAGGCGGCGTCTACGCCAACTAGCAAGCTAGCTAGGGTTCGCATGAAAAGGAACTGGCCGGCCGTTTTCATTCGTGGAATACATAATACCTGTGACCTATCTTTTTGTGCAGTGGCAAACGCATTAATGAAGCTTATTCACCGTTTTATCGACCGACAGCTCAAGTATTCAAAACTGGTGCATAACTCTGCAGATGCTGAATATTTTAAAGTACACGCGCCTTAACAAGTGATTCTAGGCTAGCTAGTATGTTAACGTTATATTATCGATGCATGATGTGTGCATTTTTTGTCAGTATAGGCACTCTCTCATGCATATTCTCAAAAAGAAAAAAAAAATCTCCTGACCATCTTGAAATGTTATTGTTATGACAACAGCTATACTATATTTTAAAAATAGCTACATATAATGGTAAAAGAGAAGCATATATATATGTGTCATATACATCTGCATGTAAATTGCTCTCAAGATATGAGTCAAAACAGCGCATACATAGACGACATAGACGCAGACACACGTATATACTGAGAGGGATTTTTGTGGACATTAAACGATGGAAGAGAGCATCCAACCTGTGGGCATGGTCCTCCCTCTACATGATTGTCTGCTAGAGAGGGGGAGAGGAGAATATACAATCCCCACATAAGGCCTTCCTTGCATACTCTAGTCCACCCTAGCTAGCTTTCTTCCTGCATTACAACATTTCGACACTACAGCAGCTTTTGTGATCCCCTTTTTTTGCATGATGAGCAGTATATATATAGGGCCTTTCTCCATCGGAACACTTAAAGCCGTCGGGTATAATTGAGAGGGCTCAGAATATCAGAGCATCAAATGTATACTAGTATATAATTATACCACATGTGTTATACGACATCTCTGTCACCACAGCCCTACTCATTCTTGTACGGCCTTGTTGACAGCAAGCTAGCCGCCACCAAAAATCATGCCGCGCCACACTGGATAAACAATTATTGAGGAGCCTCCATTTGACAAGGAACTAAGTTTTGATCCGCAGGAAGTTAAAGAAAGAGTAAAATCTACTCCAGATCTCTAAACTATTTATAAATAAAATTATTTAGATCTACAAAACTCTTACAGTGACCATTCTCAGATCCCTAAATTATCATGCATCATACATCATCTAGGCCCCTGAACTCTGAAGTAGACATCTCTAGGTCTTTATTTTTTTCAAGTGATACACCGTAAGTCCTACCACCCCTACTAGCTAGACACTTAGATGTGGGTTGTGGTATGCTACCTAGATGTCATAGTAGCTATACATAACACAGGTATATGTTGTATATGCTGACTAGATGTCATTGTGGCTCTAACATGCATCCTACATGTCTCTCTCTCATTGATGAGACCAACCCGTAGAGAGACTAGAGAGATAGGAGATGATGTGGTTAAATCTCAGTTATCTGATGATGCTCTGAGGGCTGATAATAGACCACGTTACTGGATGTATCCATGTGCTCAATATATAGTATATATAACTATATAGTAATTGATAGTGCACATGTTCAGATAGTTTAACATATATGGCACACTGCAGAATTCTTTTTGGTCACTGATACCATAGTTATTCTGTTATGCCCGCTGGTTACATGCATGGATATAAACAATAAAATGTCTGTGAGTGCATCCCGCTTTTGAACACAAAAGAAAAATTTAAATCACGAGGGCGAATAGGCAGGTGTGCATATAATATACTCCGTTCACTTATTTATTTGACACTGTTAATTTTATATGTCATACTTTTGCTATTCTTCTTATTAAAAAATAGATATAATAAATATCAAATACTTGTTATAATTCTTTTTATAAAATTAAATGTATTTGAAACATGACTATATTTTTTTATAGATTTAATGTAAGTTGTTAAAAGAAGAAAACAAGTGATCTAAAATGATGCTTAAAAGTCAACCGTATCAAATAAAAGAGAACGGATATAGTAATTGTGATTGCATGAGAGCCGACGAACATAAAAATACTACTGAAGTGTACTTATGGAATCTGAACAGGACTTACTTTTCTAAATCTTACTATGCACTATTTTATCCTAGAAGATTAGTGGTCGGCTAGATACGCGTAACAAGGTTTTTAAATAGTATTGGCCTGTTTGGATATGGTGCTGTCATGCACCTCGCTGTGCCCAGGCAGCCAACTTAACCTCAGGCATTCAAGGGCGGCGCAGACTCAGGCTACTTTTTTTATTATTTTGATAAAGGACTCAGGCAACTTTATGAGGGGAGAGACCACACATGCCCTATGTGTGCATCGTCGCCTCTTCACAGTTACACATTGAACATTTTTTTTTCTCATCCACGATGTCCATATATATTGGACAGAAAAACTATCTCTTATTACTATCATGATTATTTTCATTTTTATATTACAATGCGTAAAACGTTTTAGTAACTTCTCTAGGAAACAAATTAAAATGGAATAATATTGTTCAGCAAAAAAAAAAGTGGGATAATATTTCATTTCTTAACAGTAGGTGTAGTATAACTTCTCTAGGAAACAAAGTGGGATAATGATATGACATTTCTTAACTATCCTGTTGGAAGTGATAATGAACTTGTGGTGATTTCTTGAATAAGTATCAAGATAAGTGGAATAAAATAAACATAGCATTTCCTCTGGTGAGAAAAAAAAACATGACATTCACTTTCAAACTGAACACATATGATGGTATGGTAACATTAACAGCAGTCGTCATACATGCGCACACTACACATACAACAGGACTGTTGGATGCCCGATGCTTGATCGACTGGAGATGACTGTCCGGGCACAGGGCGGTGCTCTGCCTGATCTGATGAAGTCGGCAACTGGAGGAGGCACTGAGCACTGGATGCTCGCTCACATACCCCGGGCCAGCACGATCGTGTAGTATAGTATTGCCGCCAATGTGTGTAAGTCCCATCAATCGTGGAGCTAGATTCGCTCCCGGGTTATAACATCACACACACTAAACTGAAAAGAGAGCCCTGCAGCAAGCCTCTTGCTTTATTATCTTGGGCCCGCATCTAAACTGTCATAGTAGCCCACTGGCTCACCGCACCAAACCCTATATAAAAGCCTGCGCGCGCCTCCTCCCTCTTCAAACCATCCTCCAGAGCAAGCAAGCAAAGAAGCTCAGCACCACGCATTCCATCAGCCGCTTCAGCTTGCTAACAGCTACTAGATTGTTGCAGAGCAGAGAGGCAGTAGCAAAATTTTCTAGTCAAGCAGAGCAAGCAAAATTTTCTAGTAGTATCTAGGAACAGAGAGAGCGAGAGCGAGAGCAAACGAACCAAGAAGCTCGACACATTAATGGAGAAGATGAACATGATGGCGAGCCGGAAGCCCGGCGACTGGAGCTGCCGGTCGTGCCAGTACCTCAACTTCTGCAAGCGCGACGCTTGCCAGCGGTGCGGCGAGGCGAAGCTGGGCGTGGACCGGACGGACTACGGCGCGCTGGGCGGCGACTGGGACGTCAAGCCCGGCGACTGGTACTGCTGCGTCTGCGGTGCGCACAACTACGCCTCCCGGGGCAGCTGCTTCAAGTGCACCGCCGTCAAGAACGACGCCACAGCCGCCGTGGCGCAGGGCTGGGGGTACACCGTCGCCGGCCAGGCCGGGATGAAGTCCGGCGACTGGATCTGCCCAAGGTACTACCCACTTACTACCCAGCATCCATCAGTCTTATTAAACTGCTGCTGCTTTTGGTGTTCAACTACCCATCCATTATTCACTCCAAAATTCTGGCTGTATGGTGATGCAAAAGGCCCAAACTTCTTTATTATCTAAAAATTAAGCTGCACATTAAGAATGCAGCATATATATGCACGCGTAGTGCATGCGCCAGTCACAGTTTCAGTTAAATTTATGCCAACATTGGCAAAGGAATAAACATGAACAACAGCCTCCATACTCTCTCACAACAAGACCCGGCCTTCTACTCTTTAAAAACGTCAATTCAAGTCCTCGGAATATTCTGCCCGGCAAAACGCGGAGCTGCCAAATGGAATTTTATTGACGTATCTGCTCTGCATTTTCCTCTCTGCCTTTATAACAAACAGGCGATGTGTCTATTTCTTTGTTTTCCTAAAAAAAATAGTTGTCAACTTTATTTATACTGTGATCATATTAGGTAAAAATACTAATTGAGCCACACACGTTTATTATATTACACTGATGTGCTCTGTTGACTGATCAATGTTAATTAATTAACGTCGTGTCACAGGCTGGGTTGCAACGTGCAGAACTACGCCAACCGAACCGAGTGCTTCCGGTGCAATATGCCTAGATCATCTTACTACGGTAAAGCTAGTACCACTCTTGTATACATGCTCAGTTTGTTGATCAAAGTGCCATTTTCTAATGGTGGCATTTCCTCGATCGACAGCGACAGACTGCTCAGTCTAGTGCTCCCAACTGATCCAATCCTTTTTACTTTTTTCCAGGTTGATCTAACTGACGAGAGACACAAGTGAAAAGCAGCAAAAAGAAGAAAAAAAAATAAAATTACGAAATTGAAGAGCTAACGACGGACAAGATTGACCGGTCAACAATTGCCGCGCGACGACTTTTCTTTTTTGTTTCCTTTCTTTTTTCTTTCTCTCTCTTTTGAGTGAATGTAATCGGCCCTCTACAAGTTGATGAGGGTTAGTCATTTGGAAGAGCAGTAACTGAAGCCGACGAAAAGGAGAGGAGGACATGTTAGAAACAGAGAGAAAGTGTGACTGATGACAGTAATCAGTCTTCTTTGTCCCGCCCTTTTTCCCAATAAAAGCCGAGGTTAAAGAAAGGAAAAATACGAGTTTCCCTTGATCTGTCGACCAACTTTTTTCCATTAATTATTCTCCCACCTTTTCACATGCAGTTTGCTAGTACCTTAGCTACTTTCGCACTCTGATGAATTAAGAAAAGAGAGCCTGATTGAGATGAATGCGTGTGTCCACTAAATGGAGCATGACACGGATTATTCCTAATCTTTTGACTATTTACATCGATTCCATTTATTAGAGGGAAAAATATCCATAAATGTGTACAGTATATGTAGAGAGAATCCCTAGTTTTCAGTTAACTGAAGTTTGCCTGAGTCAACAATGAAGATGTATATTTGGGACATTCTTTTTTAAAGCTGGAACAATTCATAACGAAAGGTTGAAAGATTGGTCCGAGGGTGACTAAAATCTTGTGTATTCCTTCATATCACATTATACGAAAACAAATCAATGCACGTCTGGAACATTACTCTATTGAAGTTAGAAGAAATGTTTGTTGAAGGTAAAAGATTTTTGTTAGTTAACAGATTTCTTTTAACAAATAAGAATTAAAAAATCTTAGACGATTGGATCTACATCAATTGGCCAAAAAAGTTGAGTGCGAGAGATTAGTAAAATCTTAATCATCTAATAATCTGTCGGTTCATAGCATGTGCAAAGAAGAATCAGAAGCTAGCTGAGCATCGCCAGCGAATTTACGCGGCTAGCCGGCCACAAGCGCAGTGAATGTTTCCATCATCTTCTTCATTAAGCTAGCTAAGCCGCCGCATGACGACATGACATGAATGGCGCCGTCGTCTTCAGTGCCATCGCTCCCCTCTCGATCGATCGTTATGTACTGCTAGCTCCGAGCCGGGATAAGAAGATTCCGGGACCAATCATGGCCCTGCTTTACTCACAAAAGCGAGCCGATCGAGATGCAGAGAATTGTTTACCACTTCGGGGCCTTAAGCTATAGAGAACACACCAGAGCCTGACAGAGAGGCTCATCAGGCTCCAAGTTGTTCTAGTTCAGATGATCTTAGCGGCAGCAGCTGTAGCTCTCATCAGCTGCAAGCACATCCATCTCAGATGCTACCTCCAATCATCCACCCGAAAACATCTCCTTTTGTGCGCAAAGATGACACAGAAATTTTTTTTTTCTTTTAAAAGAAAGTGTAACGCAAGATGGTCATCAGGAACAGGGAGCATCAGAATATATGTCGCACACCAGCATGGCCATATCGTTCAGTCTTATTATTAGCTCCCCATCCAATTGGTTCGTGTCTTTCTGTACTTTTCTTCTTTCTTTTTGTCTCTGACCATATATGTATGGGAGAAAATACTATAGTAAACCAGAAAGGAAGAGCAGCAGGACCTGGCCACACAGCCTGAATCGCTGCTCCGTTAATCAGCACTGCTTTTGCACCGCCACCTCTGCTACAAGAGAATGTTCAATAAGTCAACACTTTTAGTTTTAATTTATCTTAAAATAAATCATCATCCCATATAGTGGATTGTAAATATTAAAAAAGATCTACGCTAAATTTAAACAAATCTAGCATACATACCAAACAGAATCACAGATTCTACTATACTCTTAAGCAATATGAACTTATAACAGATCACGATAACAAATATGGAAGACATGATAATAGATAAGGATACGTATGTTTTCTTCTTGAAGATGACCGGGTAGCGTAGATGTCTGTGACGAACAACAAACTCGCGTAGGAGCTGACGAGCTGTCGGCGTCATGTGGCAGCGCGCGAACAAGCCGTGGTGATGAAGTCGGTGAAGAATGCTCGCCGATGCAACGAAGACAAGCGATCGAGCAGTCGCGCGGAGCACTTCCCAAACGCCTTATTCGCCCTCTCCCGATGCAGGAGCCTAGAGGACGAGGGTTTCGAAGACCTGCTCTCCCTTTCAACAGTGCACGCTGATGATCGGAATGGAGTAGAGAGCAACGGCGGCACAACTATAGCAGAGGCGAAAACCTAGATGTGTTGATTAGATGTTGGAATGCCTTCCAGCGTGGCGTCTGCCCAGTTTTACAGATCGGAACCGCTAGGATTGAGATGTCCCTTAACAAGTCGATTACCAAATCGTAGTTGTGCTGGACATGAAACTACCAAGTTAGTTTCTATATCGTATCCGTAAGGCCTCGGGTTGGATTTTGGCGGGCCATTCACGCATACATTTTGCGCCCATTGTCCCGGCCCTGCCCAGTGAGGCGAGTGAGCGTGCGTGTGTTTTATCTTATTCCTCTTATCCCATGTCTTAAATGGGTGTGGAGCAACTAACTATTCAAGTTGTTCTCACTCCACTTCCACTAACAACGTGGGACTAAAGGATTGCACCATCTCCATGTATGAATAGGTATTTAAGATTTTCTAAAAATTATTTTGAATATAAATGGGCCAAGCTCAATAATTCTAACAATCCTTCACTAGACCTCAAAGTCTCATCAAGACTTCGTCTCATGATACTGCTGTTTTATATACATACTATGCCTTAAATTGCAAGTTCAGTGCAAATATGTTTCACTTATAATCTTAACTGGTACTTAACAGTCAGCAAACTACTCCGCGATTTAGATCTTCACGGTGTGAGAGACCCGACCAATTTATATTCAAGTTTACCAAGTTGACTCGTGGCCCACGCATGGTATGCGAGAACTCAACCGATAAAAGAGAATATAAACCCGGCAGTCCCCCGACATGCTTCTCAAGCAATGCCCAAGATCCACGCACGTCGGCAACGTCACAGGTGATACATCACATAGGTCACATTAATTAATAACATTAATTTAAAATATTCTTACATACCAAGGTTCATCATAAGTCTTGAAACTAACAAATTAAAGAGCGGACGCAATTCTAAGAAAGACGATGGTCGCAGCAGTTGCAATGAAAACAACAAAAGGATTGCGATGCCCAGCCCACGAACATCGCAAATCACGGTCACTCGAACGTCTTGACTACGCCTCGCCCTCGCCGGCATCGGCGGGGACAAAGTAGCCGAAGACTAACTCATCCTCACCTGCAAAAAACTTAAACAACAAACGTTGAGTATGAAGGTACTCGCAAGTCTTACCCTGTTGTGGGAATTAGTTCCCGACTCCAAGGATAATGCAATGAGGCTGTAGCAAGGGAAATGAGGTATAGGAATGGACTCGATTGCTTAAAGCAGAAACTAAGCATATATGAATAAGCATAAAGTAAAAGACTCTGCGGGCATGAACTTCTAATAAACCTAATCCCTAAGTACCATGTAACCATAAACCATGTATATGCCATCATCCATGTTCCATCCGAACCACGGATACCAACAACCATATTCCAATTCCCATCATGTTATTTGACAACTCTACGATATTATCCAAAGGACACTGAGCTTGATCATAACCGAGACCGCGGCGGATTCGAACCGATTTTACACCCTGCAGGGGAGTCCAACTGTACCCACACGACTGAGGACCATACGGCTCATGCAACCCGCTAAAGTTACACAAGGGGGTACTCATGTCAACCTTTTTCACACACGTGCCCACACGGTTGGAAAATCCACACGGTGCCGAGTACCACGGCCTCGCAGGCACACGTGAGTCCCTCGTCGAGTGTCACGGCCTCGCAGGCACCCATGACTCCCTCGTTCCACACACCGTGCAGTCATCGGCCAAACGTTGATACGCAGTGAGATACTCAGCTTGTCTTACCATTATATCGGACATGTGGTATGAACGGAAAGTGCTCAGGCCAAGAATAACACGGCCGGGTCCTAGGTCAATCCCGACGGGGCCTACGGCACACAAGACCTCCATGTCTTGCTGCACTCCTATCCCACCGTCCAGATTTCAGCTTTAACACTTTTCAACTTTTACCAACATATGAACTCGCCACAAATCCATAAGTAATCAAGGTGGTTCCTATACGTGCGAGTGGGACTTACCACTCGACTTCTACCGTGTTATCTAAGCATGGCTAAGCATTTCGTGACTCGAACAAAGACACTCTACCCAGGTTGACAAGGTGACGTATTCAATGCCAAGGAGGGGTCCATACAACAATAATAGGTTTTCCCAATGTTACTACTAAGCCGACTTTATGCATTCCTATACGTAAGCATTCATATTAATCATTAAGTAAATTACTTAGGGTGGTAATATGAGGTGCTTGCCTTCAACAGCAGCGGTGTTGACTTCCTCAGCAGCTGGATCAACCTTTGGTGCTTCTCCCGTAGCAGCACCCCGTCACTCTCTGGCGGATCGTAAGCTATAAAGTAAAAACGCGTCAATATGAGATGCATGTCATGATGCCATGATGCACAAATGATGCGATAAGGTGTAGAGAGGTAGCTACTGAGTTTACGAACACAATGCAAAAAGAACGAGTTCAAGCGGAGTTCTACAGCTCAAGTTATGCCCTAAACAGTTTTACCGATTCCGGTTACGGGTTTCCCGGTTCCCGGGTTTCCGGTTCCGATATCGGGTGGCACACGGATGTCATTTCCGGGAAGAATCCCAAAACACATCACATGTACTGGCTTTACTAAGTGGCTTGGGTTACTATGAGACTAAGTTTGAGTGGTTTGGACTCGCGTTAACAGGAACACGAGCCCTCCGATGGTCGTTGCCCTGTTTACGACATCGGGAATACCGTAACGGTGCCATAAAAGTCGTAACGACTTTTCCGGTGAAATTCAAAGTTAAGTTACAGGCATGAGACCATTTTTAGTTTTAAGTAGGCTCTAAACTAAGACTTTTGGATCTGGTTTGGGGTCAAGTTGAGCTTCTATGAATTTACTAAAAATCTAACAATGTTTCTGTTTTTCAAACTTATAAAATCAGAAACATGTATTAAAACTTATGTAAAAATCATGAAACTTTGTATATCTACTACTGAGCATCTAAACTAAAGTTTTTGTTAAAGGTCTTGGGCTTTTGGGCAACTGGCCTAATGTACTATAGACAAAGGTAACTAATCTAGGGTTTTGGGGATATTAACAATGACATGCATGCACAAATGTTCATGAAAAATTCTGATGAAAATGCAGGGGATGCATCATGCCAAGATAAAATTATGGTACAAAAATAAACCCTAGAAACTTTCTGGAACTTCAACTAAAAATCAACAACAGAAATAATACATTGAATTATTAAGGAAAATCCAGGGACACTTTTGAAAAAGTGCTTTAACAGAATATTAACTCATTATTCAAGGATTCAAATAAAATTATGTTTTGCATTTTTAGATTTTTCCACTGTTTTCTATACATTTTACAACTTCTGGATAATTAAAGGAAAAATAGAAAATGAATGGAACAGTAACAGAAACAGGGAACATGGCCGTGGCGGTTGCTCCGGTGAAATCTCGCCGGAGGAGGGGGCTAGGAGGGGGATGGAGCGGTCGTGGAGCATCACCTTGATTCAAAGAACGGATTTGGAAAGGATTAAGGCCACGGGAAAGGCAGCAGGGTGGTTGGCGACGGTGAGCTCCGGTGGCGGCTTCAATGGCCGATGGTGGCGCGAGGTGTTCCTCCCTCACCGGCGATGATCTGCGGCCGATCGCTTATCAAATTGGTGTACCATGGTGAGAGGAATAAGCCGGTTGAAGGAATTGAAGAATCGAGCTACCGTGGTGACGAATTTTGGACAGAGGTGGCCGCCGGCGTTGTTGTCGGCCGAGGAACAGGGGCGGCGACGTTCCTGAGAAATTAGTGCACGGCAGGGGCTTGGTGTTCGGAGAGTTTCAGTGGGTCGAGGGGAGCTTGCTTGGCACGGTGGCGTGGCTTGGGAAGTGCTGAGGCGAGCCGTCGACGTGCGAGTGGCTCGGGCGGCAATGGTGGTGGCGCACTGGCAGGGACAGAGGAGGAAGAAGGGAAAGGAGGGGGAGCTTGGGCTTCGGCTTTGTACTCGAGGAGGAGGAGCCAAGGGAGAGAGAGGGCAGTGGCGCATCGTTGATTGGTGAGGGGAGCGGTGGCCGGCAATTGGGCGCGGGAGGCGGTGGCTTCTGTCAGGCGGTGCCGTGCGGCAGAGAAAAGCGACGGCGCACCAGAGAGAGGGAGAAGGAGAGGGAGGAGGAAGGGAGCAGAGGTAGGAGGGGAAGATCTTTGCCAAGATCCGCAGGACTGCTTCGGAGTAATGGCACGCGAAATCGGCCGGCGCTGCCTGGGCTGCCAGCCACGGCAGTGGCTGCTGCGGGCGGTGGTACTGTTCACCGTCAGACTATTGTCAAATTCGATTAATTCAATTCCTCCTTCAAGATTCGATTGAAAACTCTATCTCCCGAGCTCAAGAATTTTTGAAACTTTTTGTGTGTACTAAATAAATTATTTGGAACAACTTTTATTAAAGGAAGGTTCACTGATTCAGCTTCTAAAGATCTGTGAATTTTCAACTTATTTTAGATTTGTTGGAATTTTTAAAAGGGTTTAAACCTTTACCAAAATTTTCATAAAATGTCCAAAATTCTATTTTAATGTATAGTTAATTGTTATGCAAAAACATTGGGGTAGTTTTATTAAGAAAACAAAAGGCTTCTTGAAAGTCGATTAGGGTTTTACGAAAACGACGAAAACTTCGAAACCCTGACCCAAATTCAAAACAGGAAAAGGTTGAAATCAAAAGATTGAGTCAGTGAGCTCATTATCAAAAGGACAAAAGATTGCAACTTTTGGGATGTGACACACGGTTTGGAGCATATAAATTGTACTCTCTGATCTCTTGATAGAGATCACACAAATCTCACAGATTGTGACCTTTGAACTATCGGACTCATAT
>LFJQ01000194.1:0-48401 GCA_001182835.1 Oropetium thomaeum | reverse complement strand
TGCATGGAGTGCCCAAGACGATCATCTCCGACCGAGGCACCCAATTCGTCGGTCGAATTTGGAAACAACTCCACGAGTCACTAGGAACCAGGCTAATCCACAGCTCAGCCTACACCCTCAAACTGATGGTCAGACGGAGAGAGTGAACCAAATACTTGAAGACATGCTCCGAGCTTGTGTTTCGGAGCACGGTAAAGGATGGGACACCTATCTATCACTGGCAGAGTTCTCATACAACAACAATTACCAAGCCAGCATCCAAATGTCCCCTTTCGAAGCATTTTATGGCTGTAGTTGCAGAACCCCACTCAACTGGTCAGAAGCAGGTGAAAAGTTGTATTGGGACCAGACCTAGTGCAGCAGGCTGAAGAGAAAGTACGGGTCATACAAGCAAACCTGAAGGCCGCCAAGTCAAGACAGAAGAGCTATGCAGATAAAAGGCGTAGACCATTAACCTTTGAGGTAGGAGACTACGTCTACCTACGAGTCTCGCCAATGAAGGGAGTTCAACGGTTCGGGATCAGAGGCAAGTTAGCACCCCAGTACATAGGTCCATATCCTATCACAGCCAAGTGCGGACCAGTGGCATATCAAGTGCAACTGCCCGAAAAATTATCCGGAGTACATAACGTCTTCCATGTCTCCCGGTTGAAGAAATGTCTGAAGGCATCAGTAGACCGAGTGATTCAAGAAGTAGAAGAATTGCAACCAGACTTGACCTACCCAGAGCGCCCAATCCGGATACTAGATGAGAAAGAACGGGTTACAAGAAGACGGACACTCAAGTTCTACAAAGTTCTGTGGAGCAACCACACGGAAGACAAAGCCACGTGGGAATCTGCAGAATTTCTTTAGTCACACTACCCCGAGCTACTCCCAAACCCTAGGTACCTATGCCTATCCTAACCCTCTCCTTAAATCTCGGGACACGATTTCCTTTAGGGGGGAGGGCTGTGACACCCCAGGTGTCACCAGGGCAAAATCGACGACTGTAAACCCTAATCCATTATTTCACTCACTTTAAAGCAGATTCAATCTTAGAAATAAAAAGGAACATTATTTAAAATGCTTTAAAGAGACACTATGAAAAGTTTGACAAACCACAGAACTCTATAGCAGAATCCGGGAAAAATCTCAATCAACAGTGTCGAAATCTCGTTAACAGGAAGAAACCCAAACCCTAACTCTTGACCATCAACATTTCCATAGAACCCTAGCAATATTTTTACATAACAATTAAGTACATTTCAAAATAAAATTTTGGGAAATTATTCAAGATTTTTGGAAAAGATTTAGACCTCTTAAAAATTCACACAATCTATAATCAACCTAGAAATTCAAAACTTTTTAGAGGCCAAATCATGACTTGAACTTTAAAAGAAAAGTGTTCCAAATAAATTCTTGGGCATGCACAAAAAATTTTCAAAAATGTTTGAGCTCGGGAAGTGTGTCTTCTAAATCGAATTGCATTCCAGCTAAAATAATTAAAAAAATAAAACCGCTGTTGCCGGGCGGGCTACAGTGCCCCGCCCGCCCGACAAAGCATCGAGCGGGCAGGAGCAACCGCCCGGCCTACACGGCCATTCCTCCGCACACCGCGCCTTCAATTCACGGCCGCCGCTCGCTCCTACTCCCCCTCACTCTCTCTCTATCTCTCTCTCCCTCTCTGGCCCTCTCCCTCGCTCTTCTCCTCTGCCGAGCGCCGCCCCACCGCACCAGTGTGCCGCCGCCTTGCTGCCATGCCCCTCTGCTGCCTCCCCTACTTCCTCCCCGACTCTCCTTTAAAACGGGCGCACCTTCACCTTCCCCCCCCCTCCCTTCTTCTTTCCCCCACGCGCGAGCACCCCTCTCATTTCCCTGCCCCGGCCGCCGCCGACGCCATAGCCGCCCGCCATAGCCGCTGCAACGGTGAAAACCCCCACCCGGCCGTCCTCCAATCCAATTCCCTCGACAAAACACTCCCTCTCCCTCCCGTGTAGCTCAGAGCACCCTCCATCTTCCGAATTCAAGCCCCCATCGCCGGAATTTTGCTCACCGCCGCCGCCCCGAGACCCCCCACGGTGAGCACTACCTTCCCGGCCAAAACCTCGATAAATAGCATGTTGCCGAGCTTCGTCGTGTCGAGTGGATCGTGGAAAGCCGAGGTTCGACCGTCGGCGACCACCCCACCGCCGGCAATGGCTCGTCGGAGCTCGCCGGCGCAACCTCCCCTGTTTTTCTTTTTCTTTTTATTTTCTAGATTATTTCTCTGTTTTTAAAATCTGTAGAAATTCACAGAAAAATCCAAAAATGACAAACCTAAATTTGTTAGAAATCTCATGAAAATATTAATTTTCTGTTAATACATTTTTAGCAAATGACCAAAAATTTGCAGAATTAATTAGAAACACGCCTTTCTGTATTTGGATTTTAACTTGGGTTCTAGAGCAGTGCTAGGGCTAAGCTTTGACCTAAAAATACATCATGGCCACACACATCTCCTGGAATTTTATGAAGATTTTAGGACCATGAAATTGTATGTAACCCTATTGAATTACTTCAATCTGCCTAGTTAAAATACTATTTTCTAAAATGCATTGTAAAAGTCATTTAAAAGGGTCAGACCCAAAACCAAAGTTTTAGATCTGGTGCTCAGGAATGCCCACATAACATTTCATAATTTTATTCTGAGGTTTACTAGTGCTTTCTGATTTTATAAGTTTTAGAAACAGGAAATTTGATGAATTTCTATAAAATATAGAAAATTCATCTAGGCCCCACCCAAAGCCCAAAATGCTTAGTCCAGGGATTACTACCAACTAAAAATAATCTTAAAAAAGAATTAAAATCTTTATTTTAACCCTAGTTTAATAGCCGAAGAAATTAACTAATGTTAACCGATGAAAGGTGTCGAATTAACTAAACTAGAGTTGAAGTTGTTGAACATGCCAACTAAAATTCACCTCATGAGAGTTGAATAGATTTTCTTTAATCATCATTCACAAGATTAAGAATTGAATTTAATCGACGGCGTGAGTAATTAGGGTTAACCCTAATTCTAGGCGTCGCCAATCTAAACCCTAGATTACTATTGATAATAACAATAAGTTTCTGTTTCATTGAACTTATCATAATCCTACTGCATCATGTAGATTCTAACGCTCGCGAGGTAGCTGCAGATCCGAGTTCCTCGACCCCCGCGAAGAAGTCAACGTCAGCTCCGAGGAACCAGGCAAGCCCCGGTGCACAACCGATGTTTAAAATTTTTCTTTTATAACTAAGTGTGTCTTGTTTGTGCATTAAGTGCTAGGAGTTCATTGAAACCATAGCTGCATTTGTTTCCCATAGGAAACCCTATCGGTAGCTGGTATAGATACCCCTTAGTCTGCTATGCTTAGTAGGTATTGCCGGTAGAAGTCGAGCAGAGTGGACGTGCTCGTGAAAGGAGAGGTTGTTGAATGAAACTATTTCATGAGATGGGCCACACAAATGTGAATAAGAAAGATAAATGTTTGAGGTCGGACAGGATACAAAGTAGGTCGGCGACTGGACCGGGTCCAGGGTGACCGTAGGCTTGTCTGATCCGTGTGGTCCGAGACTGATCGAGTGTTGAATGTACTGGTCGTATGCTGGGTGTTATGGGCCCCAGTAAACCTACGTAGCCTAGTGATTGCAACGTCGAACCTGCCCTACGGTGTCTGACTAGGAGGAGATCTGGGGGGGCAGGGTGGGAACTCCACAGAAACTGTCTGGGACGTTGTTGTCTGGTGGGATGCGGCGCTGCTAAGGCAGGCGTAAGAGGGAATTGATGTTGCAGGAGCTGGTGTGAACGGTTGCCATGTGCGAAGTCTGGGACACGCACGTGTCGTACGGTCAGGTTTTCCCCTGCAGGGTATAAAATCGTTTCGAACGCTGTCGCTCCCAGTTAGTGAGCATCTCGTGAAACGCACCATATTTTAGTAATAGGTTGAGACACAATGAGAATGGAATTATGATCATTACTGATGCTATTTTTACTTCTGTTATGTTTGCTTAGCTCAGTGCTAACTAAGTTTATTTTCCTAATCACTTAACCTGTGCTAAATTGACAAGAGTAGTATAGGCTTGCGAGTCCTTTTGCAAGTAAACCCACCCGAGTCAGCCAGCATGTCTAGGAGTCGGCTGTAGTCAACAACGTTGACGGGTAAGTCTTGCTGCACGCGTTAGCGTTTTGTGGTTTTCAGGCGCCGTCATGCAGGACCAAGCAGGTAGCTTCCATTGGGAGGAGCCTCTCCCTGAGTTTGGGAACCTCCAGTGGGAGTTGTGCGAGTCGCCGCAGTGAAATGTTGAAGTGGCTAGTAGCATGACGCCCGTGGGCACGGCGCGTGCTTTTTCTTAAGTCCGAGTGTCGGAGTTGTAATCGTTCAAGTCTTCCGCTGTTATCGTTTTCAAAACTTTTGCGTACTCTGAAACAATGTAATATTCAACTTCAAATTTTGAACCAATGATGTATTAAGTTCTCTCTCCTTATAAATTATTGCTGTTATCCCTGCCTGTGTTGTATCGTGTGTACGCTCGCTTCGTCGAGCGTTGCCCAACAGGATCTTGGCTCAACGACTGAACGGATCCGTCCCGAAACGAGGTTCCGATCTGTGCGACGGCACATTTCACGCAAATCGTTGTGCCATTTTTGCACTACCTTTACTTCCGTAATGAAAGTCTTTCGAAATACCCTAACATGTTTGTTAGGCCCAACGGACTGTATGAGACGTGTTTGTTGGTGTGCTCCAATGGAATACTTCAGATGTATCTTGACGGCGCGTTTCACACAATCGTGTGTCATTTTCGTAGCACTTTTAATTCCGTCATGCAACTCTATGAAACACCCAAATCATGTTTCTTAGGCCCAATGGAGTGTGTGGGATCCGTTTTGTTGGTGTGCTTCAATGAAATGCTTCGGATGTGTCCGACGGCACGTTTCACTTAAATCGTGTCTCGCTTTCACACCATTTTTACTTCCGTAATGAAACTCTCCGAAACACCCAAAACATGTTTGTTAGGCCCAACAGAGTGTACGGGACGCATTTATTGGTGTGCTTCAACGGAATGGTTCGATGTGTGCGACGGCGCGTTCTCGATCAAATCGGGTGCCGTTTTTGCCCACTTTACTTCTGTAATGAAACTCTCGAAACACCTAAAACATGTTTGTTGGGTCCAACGGAGTGTATGGGACGCGTTTATTGGTGTGCTTCAATGGAATGCTTCGGATGTGTCCGACGGCATGTTTCACTCAAATCGGGTGCCATTTTGGCACCGCTTTTACTTCCGTAATGAAACTCTCGGAAATACCCAAAACATGTTTGTTAGGCCAACGGAGTGTACGGGACGCGTTTTGTTGGTGTGCTTCAATGGAATGATTTCGATGTGGGCGACAACGCGTCTCGGTCAAATCGGGTGCCGTTTTTAGCACCGCTTTTATTTCCGTAATGAAACTCTCCGAAACATCACAAACATGTTTGTTAGGCCCAACAGAGTGTACGATACGCGTTTGTTTTGTGTGCTTTTACGCAATGTCCCGATGTGTGCGACGGCGCGTCTCGGTCAAATCGGGTGCCATTTTCGCACCACTTTTACATCCGTAATAAAACTCTCCAAAACACCCCAAAACATGTTTGTTAGGCCCAACGGAGAGTGTATGGGATGCGTTCGTTGGTGTGCTTCAATAGAATGCTTCGGATGTGTCCGACGGTGCATTTTACGCAAGCGGGTGCCAGTGTCGCACCACTTTTACTTTCGTAATGAAACTCTCCAAAACACCTAAAACAAGTTTGTTAGGCCCAACGAAGTGTATGGGACGCGTTTGTTGGTGTGCTTCAATGGAATCTTCGGATGTGTCCGACGGCGCGTTTCACGCAAGTGGTGTGCCGTTTTCGCACCACTTTTACTTCCGTAATGAAAGTCTCTCAAACACTCAAAACATGTTTGTTAGGCCTAACGGAGTGTATCAGACACGTTTGTTGATGTGCTTCAATGGAATGCTTCGGATGTGTCCGACGACGCGTTTTCAGGCAAATCGTGTGCCGTTTTGCACCTTTTTTACTTCTGTATTGAAACTCTCCGAAACACCCGAAACATGTTTGTTAGGCCCAACGGAGTGTATGGGACGCGTTTGTTGGTGTGCTTGAATGCAACTCTTCGGATGTCCGATGGCTCTTTTCACGCAAATCTTGTGCCGTTTTCGCACCACTTTTACTTCCGTAATGCAACTCTTCAAAACACCCAAAACATGTTTGTTAGGCCTAACGGAGTATATGGGACACGTTTGTTGGCGTGCTTCAACGTAATGGTTCCAATGTGCGCGACGGCGCGTCTCCACCAAATCATTGTCGGTTTCGCACCACTTTTACTTCCGTAGTAAAACTCTCCCAAACAACCAAAACATGATTTTTTAGGCCCAACGCAGTATTATAGGACACGCTTGTTGCTGTGCTTCAACGGAATGGTTCCTATGTGTCCGACGGTGTGTTTTCAAGTAAATCGTGTGCCATTTTGTACCACTTTTACTTCCGTATTGAAACTCTCTGAAACAACCAGAACATGGTTGTTAGGCCTTACGTAGTGTATAGGACACGTTTGTTGGTGTGCTTCAATGCCAATGCTTCAGATGTGTCCGAATGCGCATTTTATGCAAATCGGTTCCGTTTTCGCACCACTTTTACTTCCATAATGAAACTCTCCGAATACCCCAAACATGTTTGTTTGGCCCAAAGGAGTGTACGGGACGCGTTTGTTGGTGTGCTTCAAACTAAATGGTTCCGATGTGTCCGACGGCGCGTCTCAATCAAGTCGGGTGCCGTTTTCGCACCACTTTTACTTCCGTATTGAAACTCTCCGAAATACCAAAACATGTTTATTAGGACCAACGGAGTGTATGGGATGCATTTGTTCGTGGGCTTCAATGGAATGGTTCCGATGTGTGCGACGGCGCGTCTCGATCAAATCGGATGTCGTTTTTCGCACCACTTTTACTTTCGTAATGAAACTGTCCGAAACACCGCAATCATGTTTGTTTGGCCCAAAGGAGTGTACGGGACATGTTTGTTGGTGTGATTCAATGGAATGGTTCCGATATGTGCGACGACGTGTCTCGATCAAATCGGGTGCCATTTTCGCACCACTTTTACTTCCTAGTGAAACTCTCCGAAACACCCAAAACAAGTTTGTTAGTCCCAACGGAATGTGTGGGAACGTTTGTTGGTGTGCTTTAACGGAATGGTTCCGATGTGTGTGACGGCTCGTCTGGATCAAACCAGGTGCCGTTTTCGCACCACTTTACTTCCGTAGTGAAACTCAGCAAAACACGGCAATACATGTTCGTTTGGCCCAACGAAGTGTATGGGAGTATTTGTTGGTGTGCTTCAACGGAATGGTTCCCATGTCTGCGACGCCACGTGTCGGTCAAATCGGTGCTGTTTCCGCACCACTTTTACATACGTAATGAAAACTCTCCGAAAGGCCCAAAACATTGTTGTTAGGCCCAACGGAGTCTATGGGACAGGTTTGTTCGTGTGGTTCAATGGAATGCTTTGGATGTGTCCCACGGCGCATTTCACGCAAATCGTGTGCCATTTTCGTACCACTTTTACCTCCGTAATGAAACTTCCTGAAACACCAAAACATTTTTGTTAGGCCCAACGGAGTGTACAGACGTGTTTGTTGGTGTGCTTCACGGAATGGTTCCGATGTGTCTGACGGCGCGTCTCGGTCAAATCGGATGCCGTTTTCGCACAACTTTTTACTTTCCTAATAAAACTATCCGAAACACCCCAACATGTTCGTTTGCCCAACGGAGTGTATGGTACGCGCTTGTTGTTGTGCTTTAACGCAATGTCCCGATGTGTGCGATGGCGTGTCTCAATCAATTCGGGTTGCTGTTTTCACACCCCTTTTACTTCCGTAATGAAACTCTCCGAAACATCCAAAACATGTTTGTTTGGCCCAAAGGAGTGTATGGGACGCGTTTGTTGGTGTGCTTCAACGGAATGGTCCCGATGTGTGCGACGACGCGTCTCGATCAAATCGGGTGCCGTTTTCGCACCACTATTACTTCCTAGTGAAACTCTCCGAAACACCCAAAAGAAGTTTGTTAGTCCCAACAGAGTGTGTGGGACGCGTTTGTTGGTGTGCTTCAACGGAATGGTTCTGATGTGTGCGACGGCTCGTCTGAATCAAATCGGGTGCCATTTTCGCACCACTTTGACTTCCATAGTGAAACTCAACGAAACACCAAAACATGTTCGTTTGGCCCAACGGAGTGTATGGGACGCGTTTGTTGGTGTGCTTCAACGCAATGGTTCTGATGTGTGCGATGGCGCGTCTCAATCAAATCAGGTTGCTGTTTTCACAACCCTTTTACTTCCGTAATGAATACTCTGAAACACCCTAAACATGTTTGTTTGGCCTAATGGAGTCTGTGGGACGCGTTTGTTAGTGTGTTTCAACGGAATGCTTCGGATGTGTCCGTTAGCATGTTTCACGCAAATCGGGTGTCATTTTCGCACCTCTTTTGCTTCCGTAATGAAACTCTCTGGAACACCCCAAACATGTTTGTTTGGCCCAACGGAGTGTATTAGACGCGTTTGTTGGTGTGCTTCAACGGAATGGTCCCGATGTGTTCGTTGGTGCATTTCACGCAAATCGGGTATCATTTTCGCACCACTTGAACGTCCGCAATGAAACTCTCCGAAACACCCAAAACTTGTTTGTTTGGCCCAACGGAGTGTATGCGACGCGTTTGTTGGTGTGCTTCCATCGAATGGTTCCGATGTGTCTGTTGGCGTGTTTCATGTAGATCGGGCCTGTTTCTACACCACTTTTACTTCTGTAATGAAACTCTCTGAAACACCCCAACATGTTCATTTGGCTCAACAGAGAGTATGGGACATGTTTTTTGGTGCGCTTTAACGTAATGGTTCTGATGTGTGCGATGGCGCGTATCAATCAAATCGGGTTGTTGTTTTCGCACCCCTTTTACTTCCGTAATGAATGTCTCTGAAACACCCCAATCATGTTTGTTTGGCCGAACGGAGCGTATGGACGCGTTTGTTTCTGTGCTTTAACGGAATGGTTCCGATGTGTGCGACGCATTCCATTGAAGCACAGCAACAAACACGTCCCATACACTCCATTGGGCCTAACAAACATGTTTTGGGTGTTTTGGAGAGTTTTATTACGTCACTAAAAGTACTGCAAAAACGGCACCCGACTTCATTGAGACGCGCTGTCAGACACATCGAAGCCATTCAGTTGAAGCACACCAACAAACGTGTCCCGTACACTCCTTTGGGCCAAACAAACATGTTTGGGGTTGATGGGAACGGGGTCCCGATCTTCCTATAGGTTCTGATAATCAACGATTTGGGCGCAGTCGCGACACAATCGATCCGGCTTCCGAACGGCACGTTCCGAACCCCGCAATCGCAGCACCACGTCTCCTCTGGTTATCACCCGCGTGAACAAGGATGACCTCGCTGAGAAAGCTAGTCTTTGCCTGGGAATCGAGGAACACAAGCAAGAACGAATTAGAAAGCAACCAAATTGCAGATGAAGATTAAACTCACAAAGTTGGGGTCTCACAAACCGATGAAACGGCGACACTGTTTTTAACAGGAATAATCTAAGCAAAACCCAAACCCCAATGGTGGGGTGACGGCTGGTTATAAAGGAATTGGGGACGTGAAAGTCCCCAATTCACAACCCTAACTGACTCTAACTCGGTACAAGGCCAACCGGCTCAAAGTCGATGTCGTAGCACCCTAACAGATTCTGGATTGTCCACTGTTTCAATGATTCCTGTGGACTTTGGAGGAATTTGGATGTGGGACTTGTTCCATTGGAAAGATAATCTCGTCCTCTTTCCACCAAGTGGTAGATCGCCTAAAACGGATTCCGTATGCGACCTGGGCACCCGTTTTAGTACGGACTGCTCCTGGACTCCGAGTTGGATTCGAAGTCGACGTGAGCTGGATCTCCTACTTGGCTTGGACGTCCTTGTCCGACTTGAAGTTGGTCTTCAGGGCTTTCCTTGACCTCTCCATAATTCCTAATCATAATATAATCATTAGGTAACAATCTATTCTCTATAGTAACATATAAACTCGTACTTAAGAACGACCTCACCTCTAGATTCAATTGTCGTGCCCGAGCTCTAGTGATTGGTCCTTCATTTGTCGTAGCGGGAGAAGAATTGTGTGTCACCATGGATGTGATGTCCTCATCACCTTGTCTCCGGCCATCCCCTTGATCTTCATCACCGACAAATTGACTCTACGCAGCACGGTGATGCTTCTACACCACTCAATCGACCCCCAAACTCTATCCTCCGCCGCGCGCATCGCTGGCGTTGAGCTCCCTCTACGGCCTCTCGTCGCCGGCCACCTTCCGTCGATCGCCGGCGACCAACTTCACCACCGGTGTGCGCGCTGTGACCGACTGAGCACCAAGCAGGCTCTGGCGGAACCCCGCCGCCGTTGAGCTCGCCGGAGCTCCGCCCCCCCCCCCCCCCCCCCGCCCCCGCGCATTCCCCTGATTTTCCCTTTTTTCAAATTTTTAAATTGATTTTGTTATTTTCTAATATGTTTTGTAAAATGCATAATAAATCGTTGAAAGCTCTAAAAATAATGAACCAAAATTCTATGAAATCCTTTTGAAATACTCTAATTTTCTGCTGAAACACTTTTTTAAGAAGGTTCATGGAACATCCTAAATAAATAGGTTCGTGTTTTAGTGCCATGGCATGCATGACCCCCTGTAATTTTCCTAGGATTTAATCTTAATAAAGTTCAATACATGCCTGTAACGATTCTCAAAACTGTCATTTTAATTCATTATTTTCTAAATTAGATTATACATGTCACAACCCCTTTTCAAAACTTTAATATAGAGGCTTGCTAATGCATCTGTTCAGCTTCATGATTTTATCATGTATTTTAGTGCCTTTTCTTAATTTATAAGTTTAATTAACATAAACTTTTATGAATTTTTATAAAATCCAGAGACTTCAGTTCAACCTCAACTCAACTCCAAAATTCATATTTCAAGGAGAACTATCAACTAAAAATAATCTCCTCGCAGGATCTAAAATTTCATCTTAGCCCATGGTCGATAGGTTAATAATTTACTTAATAAACTGCCGTAATTGAAAATCGTTAAGGAAACTCTTTGTAAGTAATGATGAAAACACCATATTCTCTATGATGAAAACACATATTACCTCATTTAAAAATAACACATATTATTTCTTTGCATCATGTAGACGCTGAGGTGAACGAGGTAGTCGTAGACTAGGAGCCCGTGTTCACCGAAGACGTTCTCGCCACCGAAGCAGGAGGCCAAGGCAAGCCCCGATGCACAACTATTTTTTTTTTTTATAAAAAGTTTTCCTTTTATCTATGTGTCATGTATGTGCATTAGGTTTCCAGAAGTTGTTTGAAACCTTAGCTGCATATGTCTCCTTAGGGAACCCTATCGATATGTTGGTATAGATAACCCGTGGTAGCATGCTATGCTTAGCTATACTTACCCGTAGAACTCGAGCAGAGTGGACACTGCTCACGACTGCTAGGAGTTGAATGAAACTATCTCCTGACACATGCAGAACAATGGCTATGTATGATTAATGGAAGATAAAACTAGAGCGTCAGACAGGGGAAAGGTAGGCCGGCAACTGAACCGGGTCCAAGGTGACCGTAGTCCTGTCTGATCCGTGTGCTTCGAGCCTGACCGAGCATTGAATGTACTGATCATATGCTGGGTAATGAGTGGAGCCCAGTAAACCCAAGTAACCTAGTGATTGCAAAGTCGAACCTACCCTACGGTGTCTGATCGGACGATCTGGGGGGGGGGGCAGGTGTGAGAACTCCACAGAAACCGTCTGGGATGTTTGTTCTGGTGGGATGCGGCACTGCCAAGGTAGCGTAGGAGGGAATTGACTTTTCAGGATCTGGTGTGAACGGTTGCCACGTGCTGTGACAGCCCAGGTGTCACCCGGATTAAATCGACAGACTAAAAACCCTAATCGGCAAATTTCACACATAAAAGCAAAATCGACATTGGAAATAAAAATAAATGATGTTTGAAATGCTCTAAAGGATCACTATGAAAACTTTGGCACCCAACAGAACACTATAGCAAAGTTCGGAAAAATTCAACTAACAGTGTCGAAATCCTGTTAACAGGAGATAAAATTCAAACCCTAACTCGAGACTAACCAAATTTCCATAAAACCCTAGCCATATTTTCGCATAACAATTAAGTACACTTCAAAATAGAATTGTAAGAATTTATTCAGAATTTTTGAACAAGATTTAGACCTCTTTAAATTCACAGAAATAATAATAATCTTAGAAATTCAAGAATTTGTAGAAGCCAAATCATGACTTAAACCCTAAATGAAAAGTGCTCCCAATAAATCACTGAGCCTACACAAAAATGTTCAAAAATTTTTGAACTCAGGAAGCATGTCTTTCATTTGAATAAGGATTCAAGCTTGAAACTGTAGCAAAAAGAATTTAAGAAAAAGGGAGTTGGCCAGGGCGGGCCACAGTGCCCCGCCGCTCGCCCGACCGAGCGGCGAGCGGCAGGGCATGGTCCCCCAGCCGGCGCGGCATTGAATTGCACAGCTTCATCGATTTCCCGCGCCTCTCCCTCTCCCTCTCTCTCTCTCCTGCCGTCTCTTTTCCGCACGTCGAGCACCACCCGAAGCTGCCCACACCGTGCCGCCATACCGGGGCATGGCTGGCCATGCCGCACCCCGCCCCCCCGCTCCCCCTATTCCCCCGCTCCGAGCCCCTTTAAATTGGCGCACCTCCTTCTCCTTCCCCCCCCCCCCTTTTCCTCCCTCTCTCCTCCCTGCTCCACGGCCGCCGCCGCCCACCATTGCCGAGCACCCCCCCCTCCACGGTGAACTCCACTTCCCAAACCTCCTCCATTCCATTTTCCTCAACTAATTCCTTCCTCCCTTCCCTGTGAAGCTCACAGCACTTCCCCTTCTCCGGATTTGAGCCCCAGTCGCCGGAATTTCACTCGCCGCCGCCGCCATCACCACTCCTCCGATGAGAACCCCTTTCCCCCGTAAAAACTCGATCTTCGTCATGTTGCCGAGGATCATCGTGTCGCGTAGATGGAGTAGGACCAAGGATCGACCGCCGGCAACCACCCCTTCGCCGGAATTTGGCCGTCGGAGCTCGCCGGAGATCCATTCCCCTGTTCTGCCTTTTCTTTTTATTTTTCCTATTAATTTCTCTACCTTGTAAATTCCCTAGAAATCCACAGAAAAATCCAAAAATAGAAAAACAAAATTTGTTAGAAGCCTCATGAGAAGGACTAATTTTCTGTTAAAGCACTTTTTCAAACGATAAAGAATTTTCAGAAATAATTAGAATACTCTTTTCTGTTTTTGAATTTTAATTTAAATTCTAGAGCAGTGCTAGGGCTAATATTTGATCTACAAGTACATAATGGCAATAGACACCTTCTAGAATGTTACGAGGATTTTAGGACCATAAAGTTGCATATAATACTTTAACAATACTCAGTTTTAGCTAGTTAAGGTACCATTTTCTAAAATACATTGTAAAAGTCATCCAAAAGATTAGACCCAAAAGCAAAGTTTTAGCATTGGTGCTCATGAGTAACTATATGAAATTTCATAATTTTATTCAAAGGGTTACTATTGATTTCTGATTTTATAGAATTTGATAACAGAAAATTTGATGAATTTTTATAAAATTTTAAAAAATTCATTTAGGCCTCAACCAAAGTTCAAAATGCATATTTCAGAGAGTGCTATCAATTAAAAATAATCTTGAGGTATAATTAAAAGTTTCATTTTAACCCTAGGGTAATAGTCGTAGTTTATTAAGTAATTATCACCCGAAAAAAAGTGTCGATCTAACCCTAACCAAAGTTGAAATCCTTAAGTTTGAGAAAATGCCAACTAAAATTCATTTCCAGAACAGAAAATAAGAAGTTTCATTTGAACCCCAATCACAGGATCAAAACTTAATAAAAACGACAAAATCGAGGAATTAGGGTTAACCCTAATTCCTAACGTCAAAACCCTAGTTAATCCTTACTAAAGGCATCATGTAGATTCTGAAGTGCACGAAGTAGCTGCAAATCTAGTTGCATCGACCTCCACAGAAGAAGTCTTCAACAGCTCCGGAGAACCAGGCAAGCCCCGGTGCACAACCGAAGTTTAAATTTTCCTTTTATAACTCAGTGTGTCTTGTTTGTGCATTAAGTGCTAGGAGTTGATTGAAACCATAGTTGCATTTGTTTCCATAGGAAACCCTAATGGTAGTTGCTATAGATACCCCTTAGTAGGCTATGCTTAGTAGATAGTGCCGGTAGAAGTCGAGCAGAGCTCAAGATTGGTAGGATGTTGAATGAAACTATTACATGAGACATGACACATGGTTCTGAATAAGTAAGAAAAGATAAAAGATTGAGGGTCAGATCAGGTACAAGTAGATCGACAACTGTTTCGGGACCAGGGTGACTGTGACACCCCAGGTGTCACCAGGGAAAAGTCGACAAACTATAAACCCTAAATCCTAATTTCACTCAATTTAAAGCAGTTTCAATCATAGAAATGAAAAGCAACATTGTTTAAAATACTTTAAGGAGACACTAGGAAAAATTTGACAAACGGCAGAGCTTTTAGCAAAGTCCGGAGAAATTTCAACTAAAAGTGTCGAAATCTCGTTAACAGAAGAAATCCAAACCCTAACGCTTGACCATCAAAGTTTCCATAGAACCCTTACATAACAATTAAGTACACTTCAAAATAGAATTTTGGGAAATTATTCAAGATTTTTGGAAAAGATTTAGACCTCTTAAAAATTCACAGAAGCTATAATCAACCTAGAAATTTAAGAATTTTTAGAGGCCAAATCATGACTTGAACCTTAAATGAAAAGTGCTTCAAATAAATTCCTGAGCTTGTATAAAAATTCTCAAAAATTTTCGAGCTTGGAAAGTGTGCCATTTCATTGAATTACAATCCAGCTTGGTTAAATGAAAAAAAATAAAAAAATAAAATAAAAGAGAGCACCGTTGCCGGGCGGGCTACAGTGCCCGCCGAGCGGCAGGGCACCGCCCGCCCGACACGGCCTTTGTGTCGTACGTCGCCGTTTCAGCGCCGCGCCACTCCCGTGCCTCCCTCTCTCTCACTCCCTCCTCACTCCACCGCTCTCTCTCTCTCTAGCCCTCTTCCCCCTCTCCCTCTTCTCTGCCCGAGCGCGCCATTTTCCCCCTCACTGTGCGCCGCCCGACAACTGCGCGCCACCCGAGCCGCCCCAGCGCGTCGTCCGCCTTGACGCCATGCCGGCCATAACCCTAATGTCCCTCCAACCCTACGCCGAGCTCTCCTTTAAAGCGGTGCACCTCCCCCCCACTTCTCCTTCTTCCTTCACCCGCGCGCACAGCCCTCCTCTCATCTTCCTCTCTGCTCAGTGCGCCATTGCCGCCAGCACCACTCGCTCGTCGACGGCTCACTCCGGCGAGTTCCAAGCCGCACCACCGTGCCCCATAGGCTCCCCTCCACCCCCAGTTGCTCTCCGAAGACCAAGCCCGCCGGCGGTGCCCTAGCTTCACCGGAACGCCGCCGCCTTCCCTCGGCCGAAGAGCAACGCCGGCGGCCACCAATCTGTGAAATTCCTCACGACGGTACGACGATCCTCCAATTCCTCTTGCCGGCTGTTAGCTCTCACCCTTGCGCAACCCTTTGACTTGAATCCGGCCACAGGTGACCGTCGTCAGGGAAGAACGCCGTGTGCCACCCCGTCGGCCGCCATTGACGCCACCTCGGCCCCCACGTCGCCGGCCCTGTTTCACTCTCCACCGTGGCCTCCATCCTCCACGAACTAGTGCAGTGAGTCGAGGTGAAGCTCCCCGACATCTTAGTTCTTGCCCTAGCCCTCTTCTCCGGCGAGGAGCTCACCGGAGCACCGCCTGTGCCGTGTGCTCTGTTTTGCCAGCTACTGTTCCATTGATTTTCTAATTTTCCTTTAATTAGCCAGAGATTGTCAGGCTTGTAGCAAATCATGAAAAAATCCAAAAATGCCAAACCAAAATTTGTTAGAACCTTCGTGAAAAGTACTAATTTTTTGTTAAAGCACTTTTTAACAAATGACCAAACATTTGCAGAATTAATTAGAAACACTCCTTTCTGTTTTTGAATTTTAAATTGCATTATGGAGCAATACTAGGGCTAACCTTTGATCTACAAGTACACCATGGTACTACACACCCTCTGGAATTTTATGAAGATTTTAGGAACACGAAATGGCATCTAACCCTATTAAATAACTTCAATCTGCCTAGTTTAAATAGCATTTTCTAAAGTACATTGTAAAAGTCATTTACAAGGTTAGATCCCAAAAGCAAAGTTGTAGACCTGGTGCCCAGGAATGCTCACATAAAGTTTCATAATTTTATTCTAATGTTTACTGGTGCTTTCTGATTTTACAAGACCTAAAAATAGGAACTTTGATGAATTTTTATAAAATATAGAAAATTCATCTAGGCCCCACCCAAAGCCCAAAATGCTTATTCCAGAGGGTACTACCAACTACAAATAATCTTGAGGAAGAATTAAAATCTTCATTTTAACCCTAGTTTAATAGCCGAAGTAATTAAATAATATTAACCCATGAAAAGTGTCGCAATAACTTAACTAAAGTCGAAGTTGACGAACATGCCAACTAAAAGTCACCTCATGGGAGTTTAATAGACTTCTTTAAACATCATTCACAGAGTAAGAATTTAATTTAATCGACGGCGTCGAGTGATTAGGGTTAACCCTAATTCCGGGCGTCGCCAATCTAAACCCTAGGTTGTTATTGATAATAATAATAAGTTCCATGTTTCATTAAACTTATCATAATCCTACTGCATCATGTAGCTTCTGACGCTAACGAGGTAGCTGCCGATCCAAGTTCCTCGACCCCTGCCGAAGAAGTCGACATCAGCTCAGAGGAACCAGGCAAGCCCCGGTGCACAACCGAATTTTTTTTAAAGTTTTACTTTTACAACTCAGTGTGTCTTGTTTGTGCATTAGGTGCTAGGAGTTGATTGAAACCATAGTTGCATTGTTTCCCATAGGAAACCCTGACGGTAGCTTGTCTGGATACCCCTAGTATGCTATGCTTAGCAGATAGTTGTCGGTAGAAGTCGAGCAGAGTGGACGCTGCTCGCGAGTAATAGGGTTTTGAATGAAACTATTCCATGGGATGTGCCACACGATTTGTCAATAAGTAAGAAAGATAAAAGATTGAGGGTCAGACTGGGTACAAGTAGGTCGGCGACTGGTCCGGGACCAGGGTGACCGTAGTCTAGTCTGATCCGTGTGGCACAGCTGGGCAAGTATTGAATGTACTAATCGTATGCTGGGTGTTATGGGCCCCGGTAAACCTACGTAGCCTAGTGATTGCAACGTCGAACCTGCCCTACGGTGTCTGACTAGGAGGAGATCTGGGGTGGGCAGCGTGGGAACTCCACAGAAACCGTTTGGGACGCGTTGTCTGGTGGGATGCGGCGCTGCTAAGGCATGCGTAGGCTGGAATTGACGTTGTAGGAGCTGGTGAGAACGGTTGCCACGTGCGAGTCTGGGACACGCACGTGGCGTACGATTAGGTTAACCCTGCAGTGGTATAAAAATCGGTTCGAATCGCTGTCGCTCTCAGCTATGAGCTTACTTGGACTCTCTGTCACATTTTAGTAAATAGGTTGAAACACCATGAGAATGAATTATGAATATTAATATTGCTATTGTTGATTCTGTTATGTTTGTTTAGTTCAGTGCTAACTAAATTTACTTTCTAATCACTTAATCTGGTGCTAAAACTTGACAAGAGTAGTATAGGCTTGCAAGTCCTTTTGCAAGTAAACCCTCCCGAGTCAGCCTTCATGTCTAGGAGTCGGCTGTAGTCAGCCACTTTTGTCGGGTAAGCCTTGCTGAGCTTCTTAGAAGCTCACGCGTTAGCATTTTGTGGTTTTTCAGGCGCCGTCATGCAGGAACCAGCAGGTAACTTCCATTGGGAGGAGCCTCCCCTCGAGTTTGGGAACCTCCATTGGGAGTTGTGCGAGTCGCCGCATTGAATGTTGAAGTGGCTAGTAGCATGACGCCCGTGGGCACGGCGCGTGCTTTTGCTTAAGTCCGAGTGTCGGAGTTGTAATCGTTTAAGTCTTCCGCTGTTATCGTTTTCAAAACTGTTGCGTACTCTGAAACATTGTAATATTCAACTTCTAAGTTAAGAACCAATGATGTATTAAGTGCTCTCTTCTTGTAAATTATTGCTGTTTATCCCTGCCTGTGTTGTATCGTGTGTACGCTCGCTTCACCGAGCGTTGCCCAACACGATCTTGGCTTAACGACTGACCGGATTCGTCCCGAGACGAGGTTTCTGGACGGGTCGTGTCAGCTTTGGTATCAGAGCCGTGTTGGGAAACGATACAACGTTTAAGTCATATTTTCAAAAATTTACGTGCGAGTGAGGTACGCGCCCTATTAGTTAATAGGTTATCAGGTGGCAAGCTAACCTAGTGTAGGGGCTAACTAAACCCAGCTTAGATTTATTTTTCTGTAACGACGCACCTACGCTCAGGTAAGCAAGGTAAGGTACGCCGCTCGACTGCGGTGAAAGGTCGAGAAATCCCTGTTGCATCCGCAGCAGTAGCGTTCTATACCATGGTGGTACGGAAGGAGGTATTATGTTCGCTGTAACATAGTACGCCCCCTTGCCGTTTAGGGAGAGAAGCGGCCCTCTACCGTACGAGGTGTGGGTTACGGACCTGTTGCGAATGCAGACCTTCGCAATAGTAGAGTCTTGTGTCTTTGGCACACAAGAGATGAGTTTGTTCCTCACGACTTCGGTTTTGTGGAACACTCTCATACCTCCGCTGTCTGAGGTAAAGTGCAGTCTGTCGCCGCGCAGGGAAGGTCGGACACGTGATCCCCGTACGTGACCTACTCGGGGCGACACATATGGCAATGATATGGGTTGTTGTTTTTACTTTTGATATATATTATATTGCACTGCCTGTGATGCCATTTTCGGCAGGTATGCTAACCACGATATCGTAAGAAACGTGTAGTAACAGCTAACTTGAGTGCGATTCTGCCACCGCCTATGCGTATTCTTTTTACTTTGTGAGGACGTATAGGCCGATGTAGGATTGCATTGCATGAAGAAATGTTAAAATCCTTCAAACTTATACTAAAACCATCCAGGAGCAAAAATTCCATCAATAATGGCTGTAGCACGATCAGAAAAATTAAGAAGTCAACCTGGATACCTTCCTCCCTTAGGAATTGCGTGGAATCAGCCGAGTTGGAGTGAAACCCTTGTACACCATCGAGCTTTTTTTTCCAATACCTTCCTCGATGAGAAGATTGTCTCCTTGACAGGTCAACTTAGATGGTAAAGCACCTTGGGCAAATAGGCTGTCACCAGTTAGCATCCTTAGTGACAGACTTGGATCACCTTTTACGCAGGGATGAAAAATATTTTATGTATCGGAAGATTTAGCATGCTTTGAACTATGTGTGAACATGTGGCTTCTTTGGTAAAATATTATTCATCTCTGTGATGCAGATGGACGCCAACACGATCGAGCATGGGATCGCGGAGATAGGCATTGAGGACTCCACCCCTACCTACGTCACCAAGAAGTCAGGATGCCGAGGATTTGTGGAGATACTCGAGCAGACCTTGTGATGAGGACATCGCACCCATGGATACACACAATCATTCTTCCGCTACTGATATTGAAGGTCCAATTACTAGAGCTCGTGCACGACAATTGAATCAACAGGTGAGCTTGTTCTTAATTACGAGTTTATATGCTACTATAGAGAATAGATTGCTACCTAATGATTATATTGTGATTAGGAACCATGGAGAGGACAGAGGAGGGCCTGGAGAACAGCTAGGAGTCGGCCAAGGACGTGCAAACCAAGTCGGAGGCCCAACCCACGTCGACGTCGAGTCCAACTCGGAGTCCAGGAGCAGCCTGCATTAAAACGGACGCCCAGGTCGCATACGACCTCCGTTTTTGACGAACTACATATGGATGGAAAGAGGACGAGACCACCTTTCCAATGGGACCGGTCCCATGTCCAAATTCCTTCGGAGTCAACAGGAATAGTCGAAACAATGGACAGTCCAGAATCTGTCAGGGTGCTGCGACACCGTTTTTGGGCCGGATCGGCTTTGTATCGTGTTGAGCCCAATAGGGGCGCGTCCAGTAGGGATGTCGACGTCCCTCTGCCTTTATTTACAGCCGCCACCCCATGTTTAGGGTTCGGGTTTTGCTTAGATAATTTCTGTCAAGAACAGAGTCGCCGTACAACGGTTTGTGAGACCCCAACTTCGTGAGATTCAATTCAGATTTGCAATTTGGTTGTTTTCTCTCTCGTTCTTGCTTGTGTTTTCGATTCGCAGGCAAGGATAGCCTTCTCGGCGAGGTCACTCGTGTTCATCGCGAGTGATAACCATAGAGGACGTGGTGCTGCGATTGCGGGGTTCGGAACGTGCCGTTCGGAAGCCGGATCGATTTGTGTCGCGACCTCGCCCAAATCGTAGTTATCAGAACCTGTAGGAAGATCGGGATCCCCGTTCCCATCAAGTGGTAATCAGAGCTTCAGGTGTTCCCTCAGGTTCGCCTTTGTTTTTACTAGATTTGTTTTGTCGATCATCCTAGAGTCCATAAAAAGCCAAAAAAATTATAGTTGTAGATTACATCCTGTCCAAGACCGTGTTTAGCCTTTGCATATTTCAATTCAGAGTCCGTAGTGTTGAATTCGTGTCCTTAGTCGTGTTTTGTTGCTGGTTTAGATCGTGTTTTATTTCGGTTTGTCTTGCTTCCGCCATCCTTGTTAAAAAAAAAAATAGTCAAAAAAAATCCCACCCGTCCCACCCTTGATTTCATCCTTGTTGCGTGCTCTGTTTAATCTTCCGCATCATAGTCGATCACCCAGCATCATCATTCCTTGCTGCATACCAGGGAAGTTTGTGACCCTGTGTCTTTCCGTGATCGGTGTTGGGAGGATAGGGTATGCCCTAACCACCACCGACCTATCTGCCGAAGTGTGCCTTGTGCAAACCCTGACTTGAGATACCTTCAGTAAAACGGGCATAACTTTTCGCTCGGTACTCTGTTTGAGCTGAAATTTTTACAGTAGATTCGTGACAAGTTTTGGACCACATCCCAAACCGACAGAGTCGGTTTGGCGTTGTCAAAAAAATTAAAAAAAATCAGGAAGAAAAAGAAAAAAATCGTTTAAGTTGTTTGAGGGTTTTTCAAGAACGTTCCTGAATTTCCCTAGACCACACTACACCTCTGTTTCAGGTGAAATTTTGTGTGCTTCTATCCTTTGTGCTTCTTGTTCAGTGGTAAAAAATTCAAAAAAAGATAAGATTGTTCAGTGCTCCTTTGTGCTTCTGTCCTTTGACTATTGATCTTTGTTGCTGTTTTCCTACATCATATCTTTGTCCACGTACCATAACTGTATAGGACACCTCTGACCGGCAACTAGGACCAATACTTTGGACACTTATTCAGTATTACTATCTGTTTTTGATTTATGTTCCACTGACAAATCATATTGCCTTCCAAGCTCCACATAATCTTCTGAACCGGCCCTGCTTCTTGACCCTCGTAATCGCCGGATCACTTCTTCCAGGTATCTTTGCCTTGTGTTCGACACTTGTAAGAACTTGGTTTGAAACTTCCTTTTGCTGTCAAGGAGTGCCCCCACCTTAACATAACCTAGTAGTTGATAGGGATAACCTTTACTGTTTCCTTCTTTGTTTTTTTTTTTTTTGTTTCTCTCATCATGGCAGGTTCCCAACATTCGTCAGGTTCTAAAGAGCCTAAGAGTCCCGCAGACTTTAATGAGTGCGTCAGTCAAGGTCAAATGCAGGAGGCAATGAACAAGGCGCTTGAGACGATCGATGAGAAGATCGCCGAGGCTGTGAGGACGAACATCACGCAGCTGAACATCGCCCCAGCTCTGCAGGACCTCACCACTCAGTTGGCTGCGATTTCTACACGACTAGGTGCCTTGGAGGGGCGTGCACCTGCCGGCAACAACAACGACGACGATGACGACGTTGTCTTTGATGCCGATGGCAACATTGATGAGCGTGCAACTCGGGATGCACGACTTCGACGGCGTCTTCGCCATAATCGTCGAGGTATGGGAGGACACAACAACAACAACTACGACCAGCATCGTCCTCATGATGATCCGTTTGCTAAGGTAAAATTTTCCATACCTTCCTTTGCTGGTTTATATGATGCTGAAACATACCTTGATTGGGAGATGACGGTCGAGCAAAAATTTAGTTCCCACCTTGTTCCTGAGCAACATAGAGTTCGACAAGCTACTAGTGAGTTTAAGGACTTTGCTATTATTTGGTGGACTGGTCTAGCTGCTGTAGGACAACTACCTGACACTTGGGATGAATTGAAAACAGCTATGCGCGATCGTTTTGTTCCTCCTTCTTTTCAGCGAGACATGCGTCTCAAATTGCAGCGCTTAGATCAAGGTAGCAATTCGGTACAGGATTACTATGCTGAGTTGCAAAAAGGCATGATGCGTTGTGGGGTAGTTGAGGACATGGAGGATAAAGTGGCTCGTTTCTATGGGGGGTTGCGGCGTGATATTCAGGATATTGTTGATTATAAACGCTTTAACACTGTCAACGAGTTGTTCCATGTTGCTATGCTTGCAGAAAAAGAATTGCAGGGACGACAGGAACCGACAAGGGCACGAAGTGGCCGTCCCATGCCACACAGTACGACGACAAATACGGGAGCGCCACGTACTTCTTCAAGCTATCGTGTACCTCCTCCACCAGCAAGCAAGCGATCCTCCACTGCGGCACTACCTCCTTCGACACGCCCTGCAGATTCTTCTAAATCTTCCGTGCAGGGTCCAGTGAAGAGTTCTGCTTCCACTACATCCACGGGCCGCACGACTGAGATTCAGTGCCATCGATGCCTTGGACTTGGGCATATGCAGCGCGACTGCCCAAGCAAACGAGCGTACATCGCCACTGATGATGGAGGCTATGTGAGCACATCCGACGTTGAAGACAATGAGGAGGATGACGCTCCATCTCCGGACGACAGCGTTGTCCTTGCCAACCACGACGCCTCCGTGTACCACTCCATCGTTGTTCAGCGCGTCCTCCATGCGCAGGTGAGTGAACCTGATCAGATTCAACGCCATAACTTGTTTCAGATTGAGTTCGTGATCAAGAATAGGCGAGCACGTGTGATCATTGACGGGGGCAGCTGCAACAACTTGGTAAGTTCAGATTTGGTCAAGAAGCTAGGCTTGACCACTCGTCCACATCCACATCCATACCATATTCAATGGTTGAATGATTCGGGGAAAGCTAAGGTAACACAGTCTTGTCGAGTCCCTTTCTCCCTTGGTACTTATAGTGATTCTGTGGATTGTGATGTTGTTCCTATGCAAGCATGCTCTCTTTTATTGGGTCGTCCTTGGGAACATGATAATGATGCTTTGCACCATGGTCGTAGTAACAAGTATACTTTTATGCACAAAGGAAAGAAAATTACTTTGTTACCTATGACGCCTACTGAAATTATTGAATCTGATAGGGAGAGGGCTGCTACGGCTAAACAACCACCTCATGTTAAATCTGAAATTCAGCAAGAAATAACTTTAAAAGCTCCTGTCATGCTTGCTACAAAATCTGACCTTGCTGAAATTTATGATGGTACTACTATATGCTATGCTTTGTTGTGTAAGGATGCTTTGTTTTCAATGGATGATTTGCCTTGCACATTGCCACCTGCGGTTACTAACCTTTTGCAGGAGTTTCGAGATGTTTTCCCTGCTGAGCTACCTCCAGGCCTTCCACCCATTCGAGGGATTGAGCACCAGATTGACCTGATTCCTGGTGCAAGCTTGCCCAACCGTGAGGCGTACAGAACCAACCCCGAGGAGACTAAGGAAATTCAGCGCCAAGTCCAAGACCTTTTGGACCGCGGGTACGTACGTGAGAGCCTTAGTCCTTGTGCTGTTCCTGTGCTTTTGGTTCCTAAGAAAGATGGTTCATGGCGCATGTGTGTAGATTGTAGAGCCATCAACAATATTACTATTCGGTATCGTCACCCTATTCCTAGGCTAGACGACATGCTTGATGAGTTGTGTGGTGCTATAATTTTCACAAAAATTGACTTGCGTAGTGGTTACCACCAAATTAGAATGAAACTTGGTGATGAATGGAAAACTGCTTTTAAAACTAAGTTCGGTTTGTATGAGTGGTTAGTCATGCCTTTTGGTTTAACTAATGCACCTAGTACTTTCATGAGATTGATGAACGAAGTTTTACGTCCATTCATTGGTAAATTTGTGGTGGTTTACTTTGATGATATCTTGATTTATAGCAAGTCTATGGCTGAGCATATGGATCATTTGCGTGCTGTTTTTATTGCATTACGTGATGCACGTTTGTTTGGTAACCTCGACAAGTGCACCTTTTGCACAGATCGAGTATCTTTTCTTGGCTATGTTGTGACTCCACAGGGCATTGAAGTTGATAAGGCTAAGGTGGAGGCGATTCAGAGCTGGCCTACACCCACAACGGTGACACAAGTGCGGAGTTTTCTTGGCTTAGCGGGATTTTATCGCCGTTTTGTCAAGGAATTCAGTACTATTGCTGCACCGTTGATCGAGTTGACAAAGAAGGCCGTTGCTTTCCATTGGGGGCCAACACAAGAGGAGTCCTTCACACTTTTGAAGGACAAGCTTACACACGCACCGTTGCTCCAACTTCCAGATTTTGGTAAGACTTTTGAGCTCGAATGTGATGCTAGTGGAATTGGAATTGGTGGTGTTTTGATGCAAGAAGGTAAACCTGTTGCCTACTTTAGTGAGAAATTAAATGGCCCTGCTCTTAATTACTCCACGTATGATAAAGAATTGTATGCTCTTTTTCGTTCTTTAGAATCGTGGCAACATTATTTATGGCCTAAAGAATTTGTCATTCATTCTGATCATGAGTCACTTAAGCATCTTCGTAGTCAAACAAATTTGAATCGTAGACATGCTAAGTGGGTTGAATTTATTGAATCTTTCTCTTATGTCATCAAACACAAAAAGGGGAAGGATAATGTTATTGCTGATGCTTTGTCTAGGCGCTACACCTTGCTGTCCCAACTTGATTGTCGCATTTTTGGCCTCGAATCCATTAAAGAACAATATGCTTTAGATGCTGATTTTAAAGATGTTTTGTTGCATTGTCGTGAGGGCCGTGCATGGAATAAATATGTGTTGAAAGATGGGTTTTTGTTTAGAGCTAACCGCCTATGCATTCCAGTTGGAGCCGTTCGTCTTTTGTTGTTGCAGGAGGCGCATGGAGGCGGTTTGATGGGACACTTTGGAGCGAAGAAGACGGAGGATGTTTTGGCCACGCATTTCTTTTGGCCAAAATTGAGACGAGACGTCGAGCGCTTTGTGGCTCGCTGCACGACATGTCAAAAAGCTAAGTCTCGTTTGAATCCACATGGTTTATACATGCCTCTTCCTGTTCCTTCGATTCCTTGGGCGGATATTTCTATGGACTTTGTTTTAGGACTGCCTAGGACTAAGAGGGGGAGGGATAGCGTTTTTGTTGTTGTGGATCGCTTTTCTAAGATGGCACACTTTATACCATGTCATAAAACCGATGATGCTTCTCATATTGCTGACCTCTTTTTCAAAGAGATAGTTCGTTTGCATGGTATGCCTTCTACTATTGTTTCAGATCGTGATGCGAAGTTCTTGAGTCACTTTTGGCGCACTTTGTGGAACAAGTTGGGTACCAAACTCCTATTTTCTACAACTTGTCACCCACAAACAGATGGCCAAACGGAGGTGGTGAATCGTACCTTGTCCACAATGTTGAGAGCTGTTTTGAAGAACAATTTGACAATGTGGGAGGAGTGTTTGCCGCATGTTGAGTTCGCCTACAATCGAGCGGAACACTCTACTACCAAGGTAAGTCCCTTCCAGGTAGTGTATGGTTTCAACCCTCGTGCTCCAATTGATATTTTGCCTTTGCCTACTAGTGAGAGAGTTAATAATGATGCTAAGGAGCGTGCTGATTTTATTCTAAAGTTACATGCTCAAACTAAAGAAAACATTGAAAAAATGAATGAAAAATATAGGATTGCTGGTAGCAAAGGTAGAAAAGAACTAAAACTTGAACCAGGCGATTTTGTTTGGTTGCATTTGAGAAAAGATAGATTTCCTGAATTGAGAAAGTCTAAATTGATGCAACGAGCTGCTGGTCCTTTTAAGATTTTAGAGAAGATAAATGATAATGCATATGTGCTTGAGTTGCCTCCCGAGTTCGGGGTTAGTCCCTCCTTTAACATTTCAGATTTACGGCCATACTTGGGAGAAGAAGATGAGCTTGAGTTGGGGACAACTCCGCTTCAAGAGGGGGAGGATGATGAGGACATCGCACCCATGGATACACACAATCATTCTTCCGCTACTGATATTGAAGGTCCAATTACTAGAGCTCGTGCACGACAATTGAATCAACAGGTGAGCTTGTTCTTAATTACGAGTTTATATGCTACTATAGAGAATAGATTGCTACCTAATGATTATATTGTGATTAGGAACCATGGAGAGGACAGAGGAGGGCCTGGAGAACAGCTAGGAGTCGGCCAAGGACGTGCAAACCAAGTCGGAGGCCCAACCCACGTCGACGTCGAGTCCAACTCGGAGTCCAGGAGCAGCCTGCATTAAAACGGACGCCCAGGTCGCATACGACCTCCGTTTTTGACGAACTACATATGGATGGAAAGAGGACGAGACCACCTTTCCAATGGGACCGGTCCCATGTCCAAATTCCTTCGGAGTCAACAGGAATAGTCGAAACAATGGACAGTCCAGAATCTGTCAGGGTGCTGCGACACCGTTTTTGGGCCGGATCGGCTTTGTATCGTGTTGAGCCCAATAGGGGCGCGTCCAGTAGGGATGTCGACGTCCCTCTGCCTTTATTTACAGCCGCCACCCCATGTTTAGGGTTCGGGTTTTGCTTAGATAATTTCTGTCAAGAACAGAGTCGCCGTACAACGGTTTGTGAGACCCCAACTTCGTGAGATTCAATTCAGATTTGCAATTTGGTTGTTTTCTCTCTCGTTCTTGCTTGTGTTTTCGATTCGCAGGCAAGGATAGCCTTCTCGGCGAGGTCACTCGTGTTCATCGCGAGTGATAACCATAGAGGACGTGGTGCTGCGATTGCGGGGTTCGGAACGTGCCGTTCGGAAGCCGGATCGATTTGTGTCGCGACCTCGCCCAAATCGTAGTTATCAGAACCTGTAGGAAGATCGGGATCCCCGTTCCCATCACCTTGCAGTCACTGGGTTATGCGGAGACTCCTTGGTTTCAGTTCCGGAAGTATCGGCAGTATGACCTACCGCGCTGCTCGGCCACCGTTACATTACCCACGCACCCTCAGCATGCCAATGGAGAGGTTTATACCACCACCACATTCGGTTCAGATAAGACGGAGGCCATCGAGTCAGCCGCTCATCAGGCTTTATTGAGGATTTGTGAGCGACACCTCGAGGACCTGGCAGACAAACCAGCAGCGTTGTTCCCGATACGGGACCAGGTGGATCGTACCTGGCATCGTAATGTCAAGAATGCTCAGAAGAGGACTTTCAGGGGAGAGATGGACCATGTCACTCCCTTGTTCACATGGAGCCTAGCGCTACTCAACTTGCATGAGGACACTGTTCTCGCAGCCCAGATGGATCGTCAGGCCTTGCGACAGGCTCATGTAGAGATGGCTCAACTCAAGAAGAAGGTCCAGGACTTGGAGAGTGTCACATCCCAAAAGTTTCAATCTTTTGTCCTTTTGATATGAGCTCACTGACTCAATCTTTTGATTTCAACCTTTTCCTGTTTGGATTTATTGGGTCAGGGTTTTTGAAATTCGTCGTTTTTCGCATAACCCTAGTCGTGCTTTCAAGAAGCCTTTTGTTTTCTTAATAAAACTACCCCAATGTTTTTGCATAAAAATCAACTATACATTAAAATAGAATTTTGGAGATTTTATGAAAATTTTTGATAAAGGTTTAAACCCCTTTAAAATTCCAACAATTTTGAACCTAATTGAAAATTCACAGATCTTTAGAAGCTGATTCAGTGAACTTTCCATTAATAAAAGTTGTTCCAAATAATTCCTTTAGTACACACAAAAAGTTTCAAAAATTCTTGAGCTAGGGAGCTAGGTCTTTCTGTTGTATCAAGAGGGAAGGTAATTGAATTAAAATGAAATTCGACAACAGCCTGACCATGAACAGTGTGCCGCCCGCAGCGGCCATTGCCGTGGCTGCAGCCTGGGCAGCGCCGGCCGATTTTGCGCGCCTTTACTCCGAAGCCTTCCTGCGGATCTTTTGCAAAGATCTTCTCCACTGCTCCGCTACTCTCCCATCCCCCTTCCTCTCTCCTCCCCCTCTCTCTCACTGGCGCTGTCCTTTCTCCGCTCAGGCACGACATCGCCACTGCCGAACCACCGCCTCCCGCGCCCAATTGCCGGCCGCCGCACCTCTGCCCTATCCGCGTGCACCCCGGCTCTCTCTCCCTCCCTTGGCTCAGTTTCCCCTCGAGTACAAGGCCGAAGCACCAGCACCACCTCCTTTCTTCTTCCCTGCTCTGTTCCTGCCAGTGCACCGCCGCCATTGCCGCCCCACCGTCGCCAGCTCACTCCGGCCACTCCCAAGCCACGCCACCGTGCCCGGAAGATCCCCCTCGACCCACTGAAACTCTCCGAACACCAAGAGCCCCTGCCGTGCACTATTTCCTCCGGAACGCCACTGCCCTGTTCCTCGGCCGACAACACGCCGGCGGCCACTTCTTCCCAAAATTCATCACCACGGTAGCTCCATTCTTCGATTCCTTTCACCAGCTTTTCCTGTCACCATGGTACACCTATTTGATAAGCTATTGATCGCAGCTCATCGTCGGTGAGGAAGGAACACCTCACGCCACCCGTCGGCCGCCATTAGCAGCGCTTCAGAGCTCACGTCGACAACCACCCTGCTGCCTTTCCCGTGGCCTAAATCTTTTCCAAATCAGTTCCTTGAATCAAGGTGATGCTCCACGACCATCTAATTCCTGCCCCAACCTTCTTCTCCGGCGAGATTTCACCGGAGCACCGCCACTGACCATTTTCCCCTGTTTCTGCTACTGTTCCATTCAATTTTCTATTTTCCCTATTAATTAGTCAGAAGTTGCATAGTGTGTAGAAAATCATGGAAAAGTCTAAAAATGCCAAACCTAATTTTAATTGAATCCTTGATTAATGAATTAATTTTCTGTTAAAGCACTTTTTCAAAACTGTCCCTGGAATTTCCTTAATAATTCAGTGTATTATTTCTGTTGTTGATTTTTGATTGAAGTTCCAGAAGGTTTCTAGGGTTGATTTTTGTACCATAATTTTATCTTGGCATGATGTATCTCCTGCATTTTTACCAGAATTTTTCATGAACATTGTGCATGCATGTCATTGATATTATCCCCAAAACCCTAGACTATTTACCTTTGTCTAAAGTACATTAGGCCAGTCGCCCAAAAGCCCAAGACCTTTAACAAAAACTTTAGTTTAGATGCTCAGTAGTAGATATATAAAGTTTCATGATTTTTGCATAAGTTTTAATACATGTTTCTGATTTTATAAGTTTGAAAAACAGAACATTGTGTGATTTTTAATAAAATCTTAGGAGCTCAACTTGACCCCAGACCAGAGCCAAAAGTCTTAGTTTAGATCCTACTTTAAACTAAAAATGGTCCCATGCCTGTAACTTAACTTTGAATTTCACCGGAAAAGTCGTAACGACTTTTACGGCACCGTTACGGTATTCCCGATGTCGTAAACGGGCAACGACCATCGGAGGGCTCGTGTTCCTGTTAACGCGAGTCAAAACCACTCAAACTTAGTCTCGTAGTAACCCAAGCCACTTAGTAAAGCCAGTACATGAGATGTGTTTTGGGATTTTTCCCGGAAATGACATCCGTGTGCCACCCGATATCGGAACCGGAACCCGGGAACCGGGAAAACCCGTAACCGGAATCGGTAAAACTGTTTTGGCTATAACTTGAGCTGTAGAACTCTGATTGCCTTCGTTCTTTTTGCATTGTGTTCATAAACTCAGTAGCTACCTCTCTGCATCATATCGCATTATTTGGGCATTATGGCATCATGGCATGCATCTCATACCGTCGCGTTTTACTTTATAGCTTACGAACCGCCAGAGAGTGACGCGGGTGCTGCTACGGGAGAAGCACCAGAGGTTGACCAAGCTGCTGAGGAAGTCAACACTGCTGCTGTTGAAGGCAAGCACCTCATATTGCTACCCTAAGTAATTTACTTAATGATTAATATGAATGCTTACGTATAGGAATGCATAAAGTCGGGCTTAGTAGTAACATTGGGAAAACCTATTATTGTTGCATGTACCCCTCCTTGGTATTGAATACGTCACCTTGTCAACCTGGGTAGAATGTCTTCGATTGAGTCACGAAATGCTTAGCCATGCTTAGATAACACGGTAGAAGTCGAGTGGTAAGTCCCACTCGCACGTATAGGAACCACCTTGATTACTTATGGACTTGTGGCGAGTTCATATGTTGGTAAAAGTTGAAAAGTGTTAAAAGCTGAAATCTGGACGGTGGGATAGGAGTGCAGCAAGACATGGAGGTCTTGTGTGCCGTAGGCCCCGTCTGGGTTGACCTAGGACCCGGCCGTGTTATTCTTGGCCTGAGCACTTTCCGTTCATACCACATGTCCGATATAATGGTAAGACAAGCTGAGTATCTCACTGCGTACCAACGTTTGGCCGATGACTGCACGGTGTGTGGAACGAGGGAGTCATGGGTGCCTGCGAGGCCGTGACACTCGACGAGGGACTCACGTGTGCCTGCGAGGCCGTGGTACTCGGCACCGTGCGGATTTTCCAACCGTGTGGGCACGAGTGTGAAAAAGGTTGACATGAGTACCCCCTTGTGTAACTTTAGCGGGTTGCATGAGCCGTATGGTCCTCAGTCGTGTGGGTACAGTTGGACTCCCCTGCAGGGCGTAAAATCGGTTCGAATCCGCCGCGGTCTCGGTTATGATCAAAGCTCAGTGTCCTTTGGATAATATCGTAGAATTGTCATATAACATGATGGAAATTGGGATATTGTTGATGAAATTGGAATATGGTTATTGGTATCCATGGTTCGGATAGAACATGGATGATGGCATATACATGGTTTATGGTTACATGGTACTTAGGGATTGGGTTTATAGTAGTTGTTCATGCCCGCAGAGTCCTTTTACTTTATGCTTATTCGCATATGCTTAGTTCTGCTTTAAGCAATTGAGTCCTTTCCTATACCTTATTTACCTTGCTACAGCCTCATTGCATTATCCTTGGAGTCGGGAACTAATTCCCACCACAGGGTAAGACTTGCGAGTACCTTCGTACTCAACGTTTGTTGTTTAAGTTTTTGCAGGTGAGGATGAGTTGGTCTTCGGCTACTTTGTCCCCCGCCGATGCCGGCGAGGGCGAGGCGTAGTCAAGACGTTCGAGTGACCGTGATTTGCGATGTTCGTGGGCTGGGCATCGCAATCCTTTGCTGTTTTCTCATTGCAACTGCTGCGACTATCGTTTTCCTTAGAATTGCTTCCGCTCTTTAATTTGTTAGTTTCAAGACTTATGATGAACCTTGGTATGTAAGAATATTTTAAATTAATGTTTTTAATTAATGTGACCTATGTGATGTATCACCTGTGACGTCGTCGACGTGCTTGGATCTTGGGCATTGCTTGAGAAGCATGTCGGGGGACTGCCGGGTTTATATTCTCTTTTATCGGGTTGAGTTCTCGCACACCATGCGTGGGCCGCGAGTCAACTTCGTAAACTTGAATATAAATTGGTCGGGTCTCTCACAAACGCTGATATCAGAGCTATGGTTCACAAATACACCCTAAAATTTTGCTTAGCAAACACGGGGTGGGTAGTTGTGTCTTAAAATCACTAAATTCAACTAAAAGTTAGTAGTAGTGCTGTTTTTAGGCCCTCACCTTTCTTAACTCGTTTTGGTTTTTAGAACTAGGAAGGCACCCTGCATTGCTGCCCTCCTTGATAGATGGGTCGTTAGAATAGTTTAGCGGGTCTTGGCAGCCACCCATTGTGTTAGGGCGCGTGTTTTATCTAAACCCCTCCCTTTCTCTTCAAAATCGTCCATGTTGACGTTGTGTGTTTATTTTCAGTAGTGTTGTTGTGCTTGGGGAGAGTGTTTTGTGCATCCGTGTGAGAATCGTAGTACGGAGCATGTTTGCATATCATTGCATGCATCGATCATCTCTTTGCTTGGTTTTGAGTTGCAAATTGCTAGTTGGGTTTTGATCATCTTTTGTTGACTGGTTTTTAACAATAAAATGAACAAGTTCTGTTTCGTCATTGGAATGACTTGTTTAACTTTCAAAACTTTTGCCATTGTTTTGAGTTTCGTGTTCAGGATTAGTGAGCTCATCCAATCTGAACATCGGTGTATGTTGGTCGGTACACCATGTCTGTCATCTCGTAGCAACCATTGCTGCCTTCATATCATCGATAGCATTCCCAGCAACCCGTATTTTCCCTGTCTATGACACGTCCTTGTTGTCATAGCAATGCATCGTCTGGTTGTCTATTCTTCCGGTCGCTAACCGTGGTTTTGGCGACAGGATGAATACACAAAGCCGCACTCGTGAGGCCGGTGAAACCTCCGGAGCTGCTGAAGGCCAAGGACGCCAGACCACACCACCACCGCCACCACCAGCCCCTACCATGGCTGAAGTGCTCATGCAAATCGAGCACAATCGGCGGGAGCACTCCGAGTATCTTCGTATCATCGCTGAGGGCATCAGTCAGCGTGGTGCGGAGCGTAACGCTGCTCGTGAGGATGACTTCTCCGACTTTCGCCGCACCGAGCCGCCTATCTTCACTCGGGCCAAGGACCCCCTTGACGCTGACCATTGGCTTCGCACCATTGAGCAAAAGCTCGATCTACTCCGGTGCGGAGAGCATCAGAAGGTTCTTTTTGCTGCCCATCAGCTTCAGAATGAAGCCGGTGCATGGTGGGACACCTACCGTGCCACCCAGCCCGACAACCACCGTTACACGTGGCAAGAGTTCCGTACCGCCTTCCGTGCCTTTCACATTCCGGATGGTGTGATGGAAATTAAGAGGCTGGAGTTCCTTGCTCTCAAACAAGGCAACCGTTCGGTGATGGAGTATGTGCACCAATTCAACTACCTTGCACAGTACGCTCGCACAGAAGTGGCAACCGATGCGAGCAAGAGGGGCTATTTCTACAATGGCCTTTCTGAGGAGATGCAGGACAGGCTGTCTGTCATCATTTCAGAGGTCGGCAGCTTTAACCAGCTCGTGGATCGTGCCATAGTTGCCGAGGACAAGATGAACAAGCTTGCAGCCAAGAACCGCAAGCGTGCTGCCCCACCGCCACAGAATGGGAACCCACAGCGTCCTCGCACGGGCTCAGCTCCACCGCAGCCCATGTGGATGGTACGTCGTGCTCCTCCTGCTGCTGGACAAGCTCCCAGGCAACCTACGGGTCAGGCTGGAAATCAAGCTGTTGGACCGTGCTTCAACTGTGGCCAGCGCGGTCACCTTTCCCGTGGCTGTCCGTACCCAAGGCGTGGAGCAGGGGCTGCTGCTCCAAACCAGCCACCGCGCCCACCTGTCGCTGCTCCACCACAACAAGGCAACAAGCCCCAAGTTCCCAAGCGTGGCCGTGTCAACTACACGACCGCCGCGGATGTGCCTGAAGGTGCCGACGTGCTCGTTGGTACGTTATCCGTCGACTCTCGTCCTAGCAAAGTTCTTTTTGATTCTGGTGCATCACATTCCTTTATTAGGCGAGAGTATGCCACACAATATAACTTAAAGATATTCCCTACCCGTACACCTTATCTCATAGAATCCCCCGGAGCCAAAATCCACGTAGACTCCATGGTTCCAACATCGTTGGCTCCAGTCAGCGGTGTTACCTTGCAAGCCAATCTCTTACTCCTAGATCTTCAGGGGTTAGATATCATTCTTGGGATGAATTGGATGATTTCCCACGATGCCGTCATCCACGTGGCTTCCAGAGTTGTTTCTCTGAAAGGCCCAACCGGCGATCGTTTTTCGCTACACCTTGAGGGTGATAGTTCTGGGTTGTACCATTTGAAAGGTGCGACTAGTTCTGAGCTTTCCTCTATCCCTGTTGTGTGTGAATATCCGGATGTTTTCCCCAATGATTTGCCGGGTATGCCGCCCGACCGGGCTGTTGAGTTTGCCATCGAACTCGAACCAGGAACAGCTCCTATTTCAAAACGGCCGTATCCGATGTCTTCTGAGGAGTTGGCTGAAATGAAGAAACAGTTGAAAGATCTCCTCGACAAGGGCTTTATTCGTCCAAGTTCTTCTCCTTGGGGTTGTCCCGCTATCTTTGTGAAGAAGAAAGACGGCACATTGCGCATGTGTGTCGATTATCGTCCCTTGAACGCCGTTACCATCAAAAACAAATATCCACTTCCGCGGATCGATATCCTTTTCGATCAGCTTTCTGGCGCTCGTTGTTTCTCCAAAATTGATTTAAGGCTGGGCTACCATCAAATAAAGATCAGAGAAGAGGACATTCCAAAAACCGCTTTTTCTACTCGTTACGGCTTGTACGAGTACCTTGTCATGTCCTTTGGTCTCACAAATGCCCCTGCCTACTTCATGTACTTGATGAACTCTATTTTGATGGAGGAACTCGATGTATGTGTGGTGATCTTCATCGATGATATTCTTGTTTTCTCCAAGACGGAAGCAGATCATGCTGTTCACCTCCGAATTGTACTCGGGAAGCTTCGTGAACACCGTCTTTATGCCAAATTCAGCAAGTGCGAATTCTGGCTGCACGAAGTTGCTTTTCTCCGAAATGCCCCAATTATGTTTGTTTGGCCGAACGGAGTGTATGAGACAGTTTTGTTTGTGTGCTTTAACGGAATGGTTCCGATGTGTGCGATGGTGCGTCTCACTCAAATCGGGTTGCCGTTTTTGCACCACTTTTACTTTTGTAATGAATCTCTCGGAAACACCCACAACATGCTTGTATGGCCCAACGGAGTGTGTGGGACATGTTTTTTAGTGTGTTTTAACGGAATGTTTCGAATGTGTCTGTTGGCACGTTTCACGCAAATCGAGTGTCATTTTCGCACCACTTTTACTTTCGTAATGAAACTCTCTGCAACACCCAAAACATGTTTGTTTGACCCAACGGAGTGTATTTGACACATTTGTTGGTGTGCTTCAACGGAATGGTTTTGATGTGTTCATTCGCGCGTTTTACGCAAATCTGGTATAGTTTTGGCACCACTTTTACTTCCACAATGAAACTCTCTGAAACGCCCCAAACATGTTAGTTTGGCCCAACGGAGTGTATGGGATGCGTTTGTTGGTGTGCTTCAACGCAATTGTTCCAATATGTGCGATGGCGCGTCCCAATCAAATTGGGTTGCTGTTTTCGCACCCCTTCTACTTCCGTAATGAAAGTCTCCGAAATGTCCCAATCATGTTTGTTTGGCCGAACGGAGTGTATGGGACGGGTTTGTTTGTGTTCGTTAACGGAATGGTTCCGATGTGTGCGATGGCGCGTCTCACTCAAATCGGGTTGCCGTTTTCGCATCACTTTTAGTTTTGTAATGATTCTCTCCGAAACACCCCACATATGCTCATTTGGCAAACGGAGTGTGTGGGACGCTTTTGTTAGTGGGTTTCAATGGAATGCTTCGGCTGTGTCCATTAGCACGTTTCACGCAAATCGGGTGTCATTTTCGCACCACTTTTACTTTCGTAATGAAACTCTCTAGAACACCCCAAACATGTTTATTTGGCCCAACGGAGTGTATTGTACGCGTTTGTTGGTGTGCTTCAATGGAATGGTTCCGATGTGTCCGTTTCACGCAAATCGGGTGCCGTTTCGTACCACTTTTACTTCCATAATGAAACTCTCTGAAACACCCCAAACATATTTGTTTGGCCTAATGGAGTGTATGGGACATGTTTGTTGGTGTGTTTCAATTGAATTTAGAAGGGAGATTTGAATTTTCACGAAAATCAAAAAAAAAGGAAAAACAAGGGGAAGGCTGCGCCACCACCCGGCCACGCCTGCGCGGCTGGCCACTCCATCCCATCGCTGCGCGAATCCCGCTGTCTCTCTCTTCTCTCTCCCGCGCTGTCTCTCTTCCGCCCGCGCACACCACCGCCCGCGCGTGCCTATCACCGCACGCTCTGTGCCCCTCCCGTGGACAGCCCTATAGAGCGCAAACCGGTGCACTCCAAGCCTTGAAACCTTGCCATTTAGCTCCGCCCTACCCCCACGCAGCTCACAGGCCAAACTGTTCCCAGTTTCGTTACCTCAAACACCGGGAACAGGGTCGTCTTCAACCTCCAGCCAAAAACCGAGCTGCGACACAATTTCTTCGATTCCGCCCTCTCCGTGCAAAATTGGTTCGATTCCTCCCACCTGCAACTCCCTCTGATCCGTGCGCACCTACGTGACACGCTCTTGGTCGCAGAAAACCAGCGGAGCTGCTGGCGTTAGCGCGCCACCACCGGACCACCGTTGTTGCCGCTCGGAGCTCACCGTCGACCTGCACCTTCGGCCATCCTCCACACCTTCAGCACCCATAAACCAATTCTATACGTCGAGGTGAAGCTCTCAGACACCCTAATCAAGCCCTAATTCCCCTTCTTCACCACACACGTCGCCGGAGTTGGAGCTCCACCATGGCTCCTCGTTGCCGGCCACCTTCCGGCCATCACCGGCGGCCAAATCCGGTACCCACGAGTGGCGCTTGACATGCTAACCATGAATCCAACCTTCCCTTGCCAAATCCCACCACCGTCGAGCTCACTGGAGTTCTTCCCCCGCCTCCCCTGTTCTGAGATCCGTTTTTCTTTTTTTTCAAATTTATTTTTATTTTAGTTATTTTCTGGTCTATATTGTAAAATGTGCCATAAATCAGAGAAAGCTCCAAAAATTTTGAACCAAAATTCTTTTGAATCCCTGTTAATAGTCTAATTTTCTGTTGAAGTAGTTTGTGTTGAAAGCTCATGGAACTTCCTAAATAAATGTATTCGTTAAAATAGTTTTTGAATTTTAGTATAAGTTTAATGCATTTTCTAACACTCAAACCTGTGCATATCTCTCTGTTATGGTATGCATGTCATCATATAAATTTTCTTTATTTTATCATGACAAGTTGCTATGCATGTATGTGAAATAACTAGATTCTACCATTTAAATTTACTATTTTTCTAAAATATGTTATGTAGGTCATCCAAAAATTCAAATGCTTAATCAAAACTTTAGTTTAGATGCTCACTGGTACCTCCATCAAGTTTCATGATTTTACCATAAGTTTTAGTGTTTGTTTCTGATTCTATAGTTTTAAATAACTGAAAATTGTTAGATTTTTAATAAAATCTTGGAAGCTCAACTGGACCCCAAACCAGTGCCAAACATCTTGTTTTGGAGGCTACTTTGAACAAAAAATAGTCCCCTACCCGTAACTTAAGTTTGATTTTTCATCGAAAAGTCGTTACGACTTTTACGATGTTTACGATGTTTATCGATGTCGTAAACGGACAACAATAGTCGGTGGGCTTGTATTCTTGGTAACGCGAGCAAAACCTTCAAACCTAGTGTCATAGTAACCCCTAGCCACCTAGTGAAGCCTCTGCATGAGACATGTTTTGGGATTTTTCCCGAAAACGATGTCCGTGTGCTACCAGATATCTGAACCATAACCCGGGAACCGGGAACCAGTTTTCCGAATCGCTAAAACTGTTTTTAGCATAACTTGAGCAGTAGACCTCCGTTTGACGTGTTTCTTTTTGCACTGTGTTCGTAGTCTTAGTAGCTACCTCTCTACACCAGATCACATCATTTGTTTGCATCATGGCATACTTCTCATACCGACGCGTTTTCCTTTATAAAGTACGATCCGTTGGAGAGTGCCACGGGTGCTGCTGAGGGAGGAGCACCAAAGGCTGACCAGGTTGCTGAGGAGAAACACCACCGCTGCTGCTGAAGGCAAGCACCTCATATTGCTATCCTAAGTAAATATTTAATGTTAATATATATGCTAACGTATAGGATTGCATTAGTCGAGCATTAGTGATAATGTTTCGGGAAATTCTATAATTGTTGCATGTTACCCCTACTTGATGTTGATTACGTCACCTTGTCAGCTGGGTAGTGTGTCATTGTTCAAGTTACAGAATGCTTAGCCATGCTTAGATTAACGGTAGAAGTCGAGTGGTAAGTCCCACTCGCATGTATAGGATTTACCCCGGTTACTTATGAGCTTGTGGCGAGTTCATATGTTGATAAAAGTTGGAAAGTACTAAAACTGAAATCCGGACGGTGGATAGGAGTGCAGCAAGACGTGGAGGTCTTATGCGCCGTAGGCCCCGTCTGGGTTGACCTAGGACCCGGTCGTGTTATTCTTGGCCTAAGCACTTTCAGTTCATACCACATGTCGAATATAATGGTAAGACAACCAGAGTATCTCATGCTGTACCAGCGTTTGGGCCAACCGTGTGGGCACGAGTGTGAAAAAGGTTGACATGAATACCCCCTTGTGTGACTTTAGCGGGTTGCACGAGCCGTATGGTCCTTAGTCGTGTGGGTACAGTTGGACTTCCTGCAGGGTGTATAATAGGTTCGAATCCGCCGTGGTCTCGGTTATGATCAAGCTTAGTGTCCTTTGGATAATATTATAGAGTTGACACATAACATGATGAGAAATGGATTATGGTTGATGGTATAATGATTTATGGTTATATGATACTTATGGTCATGGGTTTTAGTAGGTGTTTATGCCCGTAGAGTCTTTTGCTTTATGCTTATTCACATATGCTTAGTGCAGCTTTAAGCAATCGTGTCTATTCCTATGCCCTACTTACCTTGCTACTGCCATATTGCATTATCCTTAGACTCGGAAAATAATTCCCACAACAGGGTAAGTCTTGCGAGTACCTTCGTACTCAACGTTTGTTGCTTAACTTTTTGCAGGTGAGGATGAGTTGGTGTTCGGCTACTTTGTCCCCGCCGATGCCGGCGAGGGCGAGGAGTAGTCCGGACGTGGAGGAATACAGAGGACTAATAGGGATTCTAAAGTAGTCCAAGAGGAGTAGTCCGGACGTGGAGTAGTGACGCGGACCCGCCTCGGAACACCCGTTTCGGGATGGATCCCTCGTCCTCGCCAGGATCCTGTTGGGCAACGCTCGACGAAGCGAGCGTACACACGGTACAACACAGGCAGGATAAACAGCAATAATTTACAAGGAGAGAGAATTTAAAACAACATTAATTCATAGATTTAAATTTAGGTCTTACAATAATTCAGAGTACGCAAAGAGTTGTTCGAAACATAAACAGTGGAAGACTAGATCGGTTACAGACTCCGACACTCATACTTAAGCAAAAGCATGCACCGTACCCAGTGACGTCATGCTACTAGCCACTTCAAGTATTACTGCGGCGGTTCGCACAGTTCCCACTAGAGGTTCCCAACCTCGAGGTGAGATTCCTCCCAAGGGATGCTCTCGTCCTGGTTCTACATGTCGGTGCCTGAAAATCACATATCGCCAAAGCGTGAGCTTCTAAGAAGCTCAACAAGGCTAACCCGTCAAAGTGGCTGACTACAGCCGACTCCTAGACATGCGGGCTGACTAGGGTGGGTTTACTTGTAAAAAGCACTCGCAAAGCCTGTACTACTCTTGATCAAATTTTAGCACAGGTTTTAAGTGATTAGAATATAACTTTAGTTAGCACTGAACTAATCAAGCATAACAACAGAAGTATATAGCAATAGTAATCATCATGCTTCAACCTCATTGTATCTCAACTTCTTTATTAAGATGTGGTGCGTTTCATGAGCATGCTCACCAACTGGGAGCGACAGTGGTTCGAAACGATTTTTATACCTGCAGGGGAAACCTAATCGTACGACACGTGCGCGTCCTAGACCCGCACGTGGCAACCGTTCACACCAGCTCCTGCAAGTCAATTCCCTTCTACGCCTGCCTTAGCAGCGCCGCATCCCACCAGACAACACGTCCCAGACGGTTTCTGTGGAGTTCCCACACTGCCCGCCCCAGATCTCCTCCTAGTCAGACACCGTAGGGCAGGTTCGACTTTGCAATCACTAGGCTACGTAGGTTTACTGGGCCCCATTATACCCAGCATACGACAAGTACATTCAGCGCTCGATCAGTCTTGGACCACACGGATCAGACAAGCCTACGGTCACCCTGGACCCGGTCCAATTGCCGACCAACTTGGTACCCTGTCTGACCCTCAAACTTTTATCTTTCTTTACTCAACCCATCATCATGTGTCGTATGTCTCAAGTGATAGTTTCAAGCAATAACCTATCATTCGTGAGCAGCGTCCACTCTGCTCGACTTCTACCGGCAAATACTCACTAAGCATAGCATACTAAGGGTATCTATACCAGCTACTGTTAGGGTTCCTATGGAACAAATGCAACTAAGGTTTCAATCAACTCTTAGCACTTAATGCACAAACATGACATACTTAGTTATAAAATAAAAATTTAAAACTCGGTTGTGCACCAGGACTTGCCTGGTTCTCCGGAGCTGTTGACGTTGATTTCTTCTGCGGAGGTCGAGGAAACTGGATCTGCAGCTACTTCGTGCGTTTCAGAATCTACATGATGCCTTATGATTATGATAAGTTCAATGAAAGAGTCGTAATGCTTTTATTAAAGATTAATCTAGGGTTTCGACGTTTAGAAATTAGGGTTAACCTAATTCCTCGACGCTGTCGTTTTATTTTAAGTTTTTATCTTTTGAATGGGGTTCAAGGAAAACTAGTCATTTTTCTAGGAGGTGATTTTTAGTTGGCCATGTTCTCTGAATTAAGAATCTCAAACTTGGTTGAGGTTAAATCGACTTTTTCTTCGGTTAATAATGATTTAATAAAACTACGGTTATCAACTTACGGTTTAAAATGAAACTTTTAATTATACCATAAATTTAGTTTTAATTGATAGCACTCTCTGAAATATGAATTTTAAAATTTGGTTGAGGCCTAGAAGGATTCTAGATTTTATAAAAATTCATCAAACTTTCTGTTATTTAAATTTGTAAAATCAAAACTAAATATTAAACCTTAGAATAAAATTATGAAATTTTATGTAGTCACTCATGAGCATCAAAGCTAAAGTTTTGTTTCTGGGTTCAACTTTCTGGAGGACTTTTATAATGTATTTTAGAAAATGGTAAATTAGCTAGGTTGGAGTATTTTTAAAGGGTTTCATGCAACTTTTTGGTCCTAAAATCCCCATAAAATACCAGAGGTTGTCTACTGACATGATGTACTTGTAGATAAAATGTTTGCCCTAGCACTACTCTAGAATTTAAATTAAAATTCAAAAATAGAAAAGAGTATTCTAATTATTTCTGAAAATCCTTGGTCGTTTTTGAAAAAGTGCTTTAACATAAAATTAGTACTTCTCATGAGGGTTCCAAGGAATTTTAGTTTGGCATTTGGATTTTTCTGTGAATTTCTAGCGATTTACAAGACAGAGAAAATAATAGGAAAATAAAATTTTAAAAGAAAAAAGGCGGCAGAACAGGGGAGTTTTCCGGTGAGCTCCAGCGGCCGATTCCCGACGAAAGAAGGGTCGCCGGCGCTCGAACCTTGGCCCTACGCCTTCTACGTGACATGGCAAGTCTCGGCAACACGACGAAGGCCAAGTTCTACTACCGAAGAGGGGTTCTCACCAGGGAAGGGGTTCTCACCGGAGCATAAAGCTCACCGTGAGCGTGCTTCGGCAACAATGGCGCACGGCGGCGATCGAACGAAAGGAAGAGGAACTGGAGCGGCGCTGTGGAGGAAGGAGGAAGGGGGAGAAGGAGAAGCTTGCGCGCAATTTATAGGGCGGTGGAGCAGGGGAAACAGGGGGGAGCAGCACGGCATGGCCCGGTATGGCAGCTCGGCGCGGCGGCGTGTGACGGTGGAGAAAAGAACCGCGGGGAGGAGGAAAGGCAGAGAGAGAGGAGGGAGAGAGAGGGAGAAGGAGAGAGGAGGGGACGATTTGGAATCGTGGCACCTAAAGCCGTGTCGGCCGGTGGGCACTGGCGCAGCCGCCCGGCCGTAGGCCATTGGGGCGTCCGGGCACTGTTGCCCGCCTGCCACTCTTTAATTTTATTTTATTTTTTTAATCTTTTGCAATTAGTTCAAAATTGGTACACAATTCAATTGAAAAACACACTTCCCGAGTTTCAAAATTTTTGAAAATTTTTGTACGAGCTTAGAGATTTATTTGGACACTTTTCATTTAAGGTTGAAGTCCTGATTTGGCTTCTAAAAATTCTTGAAGTTTCAAGATGATTCTTGTTTGTGTGATTTTGAAGAGGGCTAAATCTTTTCCAAAAATTCTGGATAAGTCCTCAAAATTCCATTTGGAAGTGAACTTAATTGTTATGCAAAAATATGGCTAGGGTTTTATGAAAATTTTGACAAGCCTCTAGTTAGGGGTTCAGATTTTGGCCTGTTAACAGGATTTCGACACTACTAGTTGAAATTTTCGAACCTAGTTATAGTGTTCTGTTGTTGGTTAAACTTTGGGTAGTGTTTCTTTGGAGTATTTCAACAACATTTCTTTTTTACTTTCAGTGTCGATTTTGCTTTTAAGTGTGTAATTTACCGATTAGGGTTTCGAATTGGAGTGTGAATTTTTACCCGGTAGGAAATGACTATGTACCGTCGACTGAGGGCCCCTGTTTGGTGAAAGTGTTCAAAAATTAATTTACCAAAATTTTTGTGTAGGTTAATGGAAGTGTTTTAAGCAACATTGTTCATTAGCTCAAGTACTAGTTTTGCTCAAAAATGTAAAAGTCCTTTTTAGGATTTGCGTTTGTCGAGGACCTTTTAGGTGACACCTGGGGTGTCACAAGTAGTCCGGCCTGCGATGGTGGGAAAAGATTCCGGTAACTATAAACGCTACTTAAGTATCCGGACGTGGAGGAATACAGAGGACTAATAGGGTTGTCACCAGCTATAGCCTACCTCTAGCTTAGTGGGATAGGCACTGGGGTAGATCACCCCAAAATAGGGACGGCGCGTTTCCCCGGATCTATCTGGGTGATACTCGACGAAGCGAGAATACACATGGTACAATACAGGCAAATAGAATAGAATAATTCACAGGATGAGGAGATCCGTTACATTAATGGTTCCATAGCATTATTAAGTCTTACAATTTAAAGTACAGATAGAAGAGTTTGCAAATACGAGTTTAGTGGAAGCAATAATACAAGACGATCGGTACAGACTCAGACTCTCGTAGTATAAGGAAAGCAGTTGCCATGCCCAACAGCACTCTGCTACTAGCCAATTTAAGTTCACAGCGGTGGGTCACACTGCTCTCACTGGTATTCCAGAAATCTGGACGTTGCTCCTCCTAGTAGTAGTGGCCATCGCACGAACACACCTCAGCGCGTACAAACCACATGTCGCAAAGTGTGAGCTTCTAAGAAGCTTAGCAAGACTGACCCGTCAATGTGGTTGTCTACAGCCGACACCTAGACATGCAGGTCGACACGGGATAGGGAAAATTTGCCAAAGACCCGCGCTAAAACATCATTCACCTAAGTTGCAGATTTTGGCTCAATTTAGTTGTTAGAAACCGAACTTTAGTTTGCACTATCTTAGACAAATATAGAGCTCAATCAATTGTATAGCAATAATCATTATCACAATCCCATTCCTTCCTCTTAGATTCACCTCTTAACATTATGTGGCGCGTTTCACAAGCAAACTCATAAACTAAGAGTGATAGTGGTCTGAAGCGATTTACACCTGTAGGGATAACCTAATAATACGACACGTGTACATCCCAGACCGCACGTGGCAACCGTCACTCCAGGTCTTGCAAAGTCAATTCCCTCCTATGCTACATTAGCCAGTGCCGCGTCCCACCAGAAGCACACGTCCCAGACGGTGTCTATGGAGTTCCCACACTGCCCACCCTAGACCTCCTCCGATCAGAAACCATAGGTAGGTTCGACGTGCAATCGCTAGGCTACATAGGTTTACTGGGTCCCATTAATACCCAGCATATGATCAGTAATATGGTGTTTTCATCAGAGATAATATGGTGTTGCCATTAGTGATAATATGATGTTTTCATCGGAGATAATATCGTATTGTCATTAGTGATAATATGGTGTTTTCATCAGAGCTAATATGGTATCATCATCAGTAACAATATGGTGTTTTCAAATTATTTCTAAAAAGTTTACTCATGCCAAGGAGTTTTCACTCAACACTTAACAATTCTGACTACGACATTTAATAGATTAAGACTAATTACCTAACAACCATGGACTAAAATAAAGTTTCAGATTCTATCGGGGATCATTTTTAGTTGAAAGTACTCACTAAAACATGATTTTTTGAGTTGAGTTGAGGTCAAACTAACTCTCTGGATTTTATGAAAATTCATACAAGTTGCTGTTAATTAAAATTTGAAATTTAGGAAAAGGTAATAAAATGCATGATAAATCATGCAACTGGATAAATGCATTGCATACCTCTGTAGTAAAGTGAAAAATTAGTTTCACCAAGTTTTGTTAACATGCACAATGTATTCCTGAAATTGGTAAATTTAAATGGCAGATTTGAGTATATTTACATGCACGTATAGAACTTTACTAAGATAAATTCATGGCAAATTTACAGGAGCTCAGGTTGGTCCTAACAGAGAGATAGGTTCAGGGTTCGAGCTCAGAACATGTATAGATTTCAAATTAAATTTCAAAAACGAATTTTATTTATCTATTTATTAAGGAAGTTCCATGACTTTTCTAGCCAACCCACTTCAGCAGAAAGGTAGAGTTGTGAACAAGGATTCCAAAGAAATTTAGTTCATAATTTTGGGACTTTCCAGTGATTTTCTACGCATTTTACAAATTCAGCCAAAATTAGGTTAAATGAAATTCAAATTTAAAATAGTGAAAATAGGGGCGCGGCGGGGAGGAGCTCCAGCGTGCTCGCCGGCAGCGGCATGTCGCCAGAGGCGGGGCGGCTTAGGCTCAGCTCGTCTCGCCCTACACGTGGGTATCGGATTGGTCTACTAGCGACGGCCGGAACATGGTCGGCGACGAGCGGCCACGGCGGAGAAGGGATTCGAAAGGTTAAATAGAATGTCGGAGAGCGTCACCGTGAGGCAGGGAAGCGAGTCGAGGTGGGGAGAGGCGTCGGGGTTGGCAGGAGGATTGAAGTGGATGGAGAGCTCTAAGCGGGAACAATGGCGAACCCGTAGTGGCGCGGAGAGTTCGTCCTCACCGGCGACCCCCTGCGGACGAGACCAAGTCACAAAGAGGGGCCAAGGCTAGAGAAGATAGCTGGCGGAAGGAATCAAACTAAGATGAGGGGCAACGGCGAGAGGAGATAGCTGGTGGAAGGAATCAAACTAAGATGGTACGGAGAGGACAAATTTGGAAATGGTGTGGCGGCGGCAGTGCTCTCGGCGGATGGTGGAAGATGAGCGCGTTCCCGATGATAGAGCAAACCGGAGAGGATGAATTTGGGAGTTGAAGGGGAATAAAAGGAGACAAAATGGTAAGGCGGAGCGCTTGGGCGCAGCTCGTGGCATGCTGTCCATGCGAAGGCTACAGGGGGCCGCAATGGCAGCCTGTTGGCGCGCGCGTGGGGAAGAGAGGGAAGGCGTGTGGCAGTGGCGCATCAGGGGTGTCGCGTGGTGAAAGGAGGAGAGCCCAGGGCGCTGTTTTTGTCGCGTTCCCATCATCCTCATCAAGCGCGGGAGTGAGCAGAGAGGAGCGCGCGAGTGGCGGCGGCATGCTGTCGTGCGTGCCGGGGAAGAGATACGGAGGGAGAGAGAGAGGGAGAGAGAGAGCACGGGCAGGATTCTCGCGCTGAGGGTGACGGGTGGTGCAGGGAGGACTGCTGGGGTGGTGGCGCTGCGGCTTGACGATAGGGCGGCGGTGCGGTGCTGTCAGGTCGTCGGCGGCATAACGCCGAACACCTGGCGGGCGGTCTGCTGCGGCTAGAAAAATTTGAATATTTTTCCAAAATTCGCTTTTGAATTGAAATAATTCAAGCAACTTTTGTTTTAGAAAGATCTCATGACCTGAACTCTAGAATTTTGTGAATTTTGATCAAGTTTGATTTTGTTTGAATTTTTGGTAGGCCAAACTCTAATGAAAAATTCTGATAAAAGCTCCACAATTCTATTTTAATAAGTACTTAATTTTTATGAAAAAACATTGATAGGGTTCTATTATGAAAAATCGAATTCATACCAAAAAGCTATTCAAACCCTAATTAGAGAGAATTAATTAATACTTTGGGTCATTTCTACATGAGTTCATTAGTAACACTCAGGTGTCACACGCACTACTTGCAGATAATAATTTATCTAGACATCACGTCTACACAAATTAATTACTACTTTAACCCTGGCCAATACTTGCGTCTTATAAGTTAAAGCAAATACAGAATACTATAATAAGAACCAGCAAGCGAAGGAAATTGTATTTACGACACTAATGAATTATATTCAAAGATCAGACACGAATACCCACTTGATTAAATTCAGCATCTGTCGATGTACATGTGCGAAGCAGAGTGATGACAAACCACCACCCTGACTCGACTTAGTAGAGGAATTTGACCAAGAGAGCACCGACAAGTCGATGCTTCCCTTTGAGAACCTCCGCCTTACTTTCTTCCTACTAGAGCTCTAAGGACTAGAGCCTAAGCCTCTAAATACAGCAGCATAACGAAAGTGTAGAGTGTTTGAGTTGATGAAGTGAGTGAGGAGAAGGGCCTTATTTATAGGTGGGGAAACTTGGGGGGTGAGTTTCCTCCCTTCTCCGGACGCCTTGCAGCTACTCATTCCCTTTGGACCAGTCAACACCAACGCAGGAAATGCGGTGGGAACTGCCTTGCCAAAGTGGGGCTTGAACGGCCCCAACAGCAGATCGCCTGATCACCGCTTGGCCCCTTCTTCTACTGGGCCGCTGGTAGGTGAGCCATGATTCCTGGTACATGGTGGACGTCGGTATTTTGGTAAATTTGGCACGTTGATAGGCCCATGAATCTTTGTGCTCTGCTGAATAATTGTTTTCTTCTCCTTTTCCCTCAAGATTTCTAGATAAATCACCTGCATACAAATATTCACCAAAACTGATGGAATTGGTTAGTAATAAACCTATTCCTAATTTTAGTGGATTCATTTTAGTTGTTTATGCACCAAATCTGACGGTCAAATTTGGTACTTAGGGACTGTCAAAAGTCTGCTAGGACATTCAGGCCTCCAGCTCTACTATGAACCCGAACGTGGAGGATTACAAAGGACGGATAGGGCTATCACCACATGCCGCCTACCTCTACAACCCATGGAGCATGCAGCATTCAAAGGTAACCTCTAGTCTAGACACCACGTCTAGGCGTTCAATTACTGCTTTAGTCTAGAGCTCAACGATATAAGACTAAAGCACCTAATACACAGCGATGAACCCGTAAGCATAACGAGCAGATCTTATTGAATCAAAGACTATGCCATAAAATGATCACGAAAACTTATTTGAATAAATAAAGCATCCATCAAGGTACATGTGCACAGTGAGAGTGTTGATAAGTCAACGCTCCTCTCCAGAATAGTAGAGGTTCGGCCCGAGAGTGTCGACAGGCCGTCACTTGCCCGGAGGACCTCCTCACTCTCTCCCAGTTCTAAGTGACATAAAGGAAGGGCTACACCTTTGAAGTGGAGATCTATCTTATGTTCTTGTGTGTCTTGGAAGTTAGGGTGAGTGTGATAGACCACCTAAAACTAAGGATGATCCATCTTGCCAGGATCTATTCTGCGCGATACTCGACGAAATGAGTACTCATAAGGTACAACAGAGACAGATAAACAGAACAATTTATAGACGAAGAGATTATTACATCAGTTGTTAATTATACAGGCTGAGTTCATACGCTATCAAGTAGTGGATACATCTGAAGATAAAAACATCGAATTCTTGCGGAAGCGAAAAGTTAAGATTACAAACTTCGACTCTACGACACATTTTGTTACCAGCCAACCACAAACTGTGGCAAATCTATCTGCTCCCACAAGATGCTTTCCTAGTGATGAGGACATCGCATCCATGGTTACATACAATCCTTCTCCCGCTATGACAAATGAAGGACCAATCACTAGAGCTCGGGAACGACAATTGAATCTAGAGGTGAGCTCGTTCTTAAG
>LFJQ01000193.1:0-48448 GCA_001182835.1 Oropetium thomaeum | reverse complement strand
TATCTTAGCGAATGGATAATGTCTATGACATAATTATATCTCCATTATGCTATGTGAAATTGTAAATGGTGCTTCTCTTTCAAGAAAAATGAAAACAAAACTGAAAAAGAACTCCTAATCAATATTTTGCTGCATCTGAAGTGTTGAATCTTGTCCTCAGAAGTTCCATTGATTTGTCTCTTCTTTTATCAGAGGCGAGGGTTGTTGGTGGCATTGACTATGGATTTACTGGTGAAGTTTAAGAAATAGATGTTTCACGGATAAGAGAGAGGCTTGATAAAGATAGCATAGTTGTGGTGAGCAATATGGATACTCCAGTGCAGGAGAGGTCTTAAATTGCAAGTATGCTTCTTACATTTGTATTTGTACCTTTTTTTTTGTTAATTCGAGAATTTGCATTAAATATCTGAGTGATACAAGATTCACCACAAAAGTTGTCATATGTTAATCATGCACATGTCCAAAGAAAGACACAGCATTGTCAGTTGCACCATTTCTATCTATACAGGTACTAACATGGTCTTTTCTTTTGTTTTTTTTAGTACCTATGAAGTTGCTACGGCATGTGCTTTAGCCATAGAGGCGGATAAACTTATCTGCATCATTGATGGTCAAATATTTGATGAACATGGCCGAATAAATCGTTTCATGTCTATCGAGGAAGCAGATATGTTAATGAGAACACGTGCTAAGCAGAGTGAGATTGCTGCAAATTATGTGAAGGTTGTTGGAGAAGAAGATATTAATCATGTTCGCAATCTTCACACGAAACAGGACATGGAATTAGGTTTACTGGCAGGGACCATGTTAATGGGTATAGTGCATCTTTCCGGAATGGTGTGGGTTTCAATAATGGAAATGGTCTTTCTGGGGAACAAGGTTTTGCTATTGGTGGAGAGGAGCGGTTAAGCAGGTCAAATGGTTACATTTCAGAGTTAGCAGCAGCAGCATATGTATGCAATGTAAGTTTTGATATCTTGTATGAATTTATTGATTGAATGATTTTGCATGATTAGTTAATTCCTACTTTGTAGTACATAACTTTTGATGTTCTCAAATTGCTTTCCTCTACATGTTTTATTGTTTCTACTTTGTAGGGCTCAAGCAAATGTTCATTTTTACAAACTACTTATGGGTTCATTTGTGCTGCTACTTTTGCTGACATTCAGCTATATTCATCTGCTTGTACTGTTATTGCAATAATATTAGAGTAGAACCATTTCCCTACAGATGGAGCCCTTTTATTGGTGACTGATCTTTTTTTTTTTCTGTACAACAATCTAAAAGACCCATAGTATGAGTATGAGCAGAGATGGAACGTTACAAGTGAAACACTCAACTTCCAGATTTAGTAGAGAGAGGTTAAGACGAATCATAATTTGATCACAGATTCCATGTCATTCTCTTTAGAGTTTATAATCGTAGTTTGTATGTATAACTTTCTTTTCCTTATCACATTGTACATGGATGCACTAGATCATAGTGCATGCGACATGATCTCTAACATTCTACTGTAATCTGGGTTATTATGTTTGGTAGTGTAACAGTCATGCCATACACAATTCTTCTATTAGTTTGGTGGCTCATTTCTCTGTACTAATTGGAGCTCCCTGTTTTTCATATCAGGGTGGCGTACAAAGAGTGCATATCATAGATGGCACTATTGGTGGATCATTGCTGTTAGAACTATTCACCAGAGATGGTGTCGGAACAATGATAGCTAGGTATAATAGTGTGTTTTTTTTTCCTGTGCTTGTTTTAAGATGGTTGACGTGGGAGTAGGGGGCGGGCGTGCAGAGACCCCACCTGATATATTAGCTCAAGACATGCCAATATGAAATCGACCGACGAAGAAAAAAATTCATACAAAATGCCATTAGGCATGAGAAAGGGAAAAGAGATTACACCATTGTTCACCAACATACATATTTGTTGAAGTATAAGTGGATTGTCCTCATTTCCCCATCAGCTTAGGTTTTGGGTAAACTGGTTAGGTGCATGAAAGTCAATATGGTATCAGAGCCAGAGGTCTCGAGTTCAAATTCTGACATGGGCAATTTTCCGCAATTTAAGTCCCCCGCTCCAAAAATTCCACGTTTGCGCCTTGTGGGAGGATGCACGTGATTGCCTTACTTTCCCCATCAGTTTAGGCTTTCAGGTGAACTGGTTAGGTGCATTAAACTTAACATGGTATTAGAGTCAGAGGTCTCAAGTTTGAGTCCTGATAGATGTAATTTTCCGTAATTCAAGTCCTCCGTTTCAAAACCCCACGTTTGTGCCCTGCGGGTGGCTGCACGTAAGGTGGGTTGAAGTATAAATAGATTGCCCTCCTTTCCCCATTAGCTTAGGTTGTTGGGTGAACTGGTTAGTCACCTTGCACTCTATTCGGCCTTGGACTAGCAGTCAGCCATAGAATTGCACCTGGGTGGGGCTCGGTTATCCCATACAAATTTGAAAAAAAAATCACATTGGAGCTCAAAATTGTGCGAGAGGGAACCAGTGTTCAGTTTGCCTGATAGGGAGGAGGAAGGGGAGTATCTGATCTTCATCCAGAGTGAGGTCAATAGGGGCCAAATTGGCAATGGCTGCCATGGTTAACCTGTGTTGGTGAGTCTCCTAGACCCCATGGGAGACAACTTCTGTAAGGAACTGATCCTGCCAACCGTGAGATATTTGTTTGTTTTTTCCAACCAAAGGAGGAAAGTGTGGGACCTTTAATTTTCATTTGACAGAGGGTGCCCAAGGTAGGTTTGTGGAAATCCCTCAGAGCGGCATCCGAGAGTGGAGAGGATGGGTGGCATCCGAACTTCATTGACATGCATGGGCACCAAAGTGCTTTTATTGAAGTTTATTTTAATGCCAATTGCTTGTGAAAATTGATCCAGCAGCACAAAAAGACGTTTTATGTCACACATGCCCTTGGAGGAGTATTAATGCGTCATCGGCGTACTGCAATATGGGGTGGCGCATCTGCATTGGGGTGCCTCCCCCCTCCATCAGTTTTGATCAGTGCTTGAAGGATGTCTTCCACTAGCAAGAATAGGTAGGGTGAAAGAGGATCTCCCTATTGGAGTCCTTGTAAGTAGCTTAACCATGGACCTGGACACCCGTTAACAATGACAGCAGATTTATAGCTGCTGAGTACTGTAGTTTTTTGATCCACATGCACTAAGTTTGTGAGAACACTCTACGTTCTAGAATACGTAGCCTAACTGACAGAGTTGAATGCTTTAGCAAAATCTAGTTTGAGAACAAGGGTAGACACTTTCCTTTTGTGGCAGACCTGGACAAGTTCTGTTGCAAGTATGACATTCTAGGAGACATATTGGCTGCCCTTGAACTTGAACTTTAGTAGAGCTTTTGAGTTTAACCCAGTACCTGGTTTCGTACTTGTGATATTTATATCTCTCTTAGTTCCTGCTGCTTCAAATCTGTTGAAAGAGCAACATGTGACTCATGTTAAAGAATTGTATTCTGATATAATTTCCCTTCCATTATAGTGTTCACTTAGTTGTCCTATCTTCAGATGTAATCGTTCGCTTTTTGGTCACATATGTATTCAGAGAACATTTTCTTTTTTGAAAATCCTGAATAATTTAATGTGTTTTCCATTTGATCCAGAGTAGGACTTTTGGAGTGATTATATTTTAACAAAAAAAATCAGAATTGATGCTTGACACTTATTTTGCAGGGACATGTATGAAGGAACAAGAATGGCCAGAGAGGAAGATCTTTCTGGTATTAGAAAAATCATTCATCCATTAGAAGAATCCGGTGTCCTGGTGCGGCGAACTGATGAGGAGGTCATTATTTTCATATACTGACCTTGAACAACTGAAACTTTGATAAATTCATGTTGTCAAGTCATTTATGCGACTAAGCAGAGAATTCCTTTTTGCATCAGCTTCTCAAAGCATTGAGTGCCTTTGTCGTCATGGAAAGAGATGGTTCAATCATCGCTTGTGCTGCTCTCTTTCCATATCCAGAGGATAAATCTGGGGAGTAGCTGCAATTGCTGTATCTGAAGAATGTCGAGGACAAGGTCAAGGAGACAAATTACTTGGTATGATAATATTTCTATTTAATCATAGATTTTTGTGTTCGGTGGTTCAGGTGCTCCCCAAGTATCTTTTTTTCTGGGACAAATCCTAGACTGGTGTGCTCAATCAGTTACTAGACTAGCATCAACCTTTCGTTCACTCTGTTATTTGTTGTGTAGTGTTTTTATATATTGGAAATGTTTACTTTCTCAAAATCATAAGGAAGAATCATGGAAAATAAAAAAGATTGAAATATCACTGAACTAGAGGGTTTGTCCCTACTATTCCCTTTTTAAATGAATTGAATGTGAGGCCATTTGTTATTAATAGATAAAAAGCGAAAACCAAGGGATTGCATAATGCAACTTAAGATCTCATCGCATTTGATGGGGCTATAGAAACATCTTATTATATGCTACTGCTAGGGTCTTGACATATTATTCATACAGATTCCTTTTCATTTTAATGCAAACTTAGTAGTTTTCCATGACCGCGTATTTGCATGGTAACAAGTTTGATCACTTTTATTTTTCTCTGTGTGTGTGTAGGTGGTTTCAGTTCTGAAGTTTTAAATTGTGATGCAAAAATCTAGCACTATTCAAGTTGTAATGCAGTGAACTATAATTCATCAACCAGTGTGTTGTTCTTATTCAGATTATATTGAGAAGAAGGCTTTATCCTTTGGACTAGAGAAAATATTCTTGCTTACCACACGGACAGCAGATTGGTATGTACCTTAGTTCATATATGATGAATGTAATTTATTTATTTATTTTTCATTTTGGCAACAGATCTGAAGTAAGCAATTTACTACATTTTGATGCTGAGTGCTGATATATTTCATTACTTTGTCGGATCTCCATAGGTTTGTCCGGCGCGGCTTCAAGGAGTGCTCAATCGAATCCCTGCCTGTCGTGCGGAGAAAACGGATTGACCTTTCACGTGGTTCAAAATATTACATGAAGCAGCTACAGCCGGCAGAGGTTGGGCACATGGCTGTCAATAATTTTGCCCTAGATGAACTCCAAGTTCGAACCATCTCTAGTTGTTTGCACATGAGGTTTCTTTGATGACCTCGGGGGCACCGTTGTACATTGTAGATTATGTATTTATGCAAGTAAATTATCAGTTAATAATGAATTAAAGTGCCGTGTCTCTCGATTAAGGCCAACTCTGTTTTGATGTGTTGTATTCTCTTGTTTTTTTTGTGATAATTGATGCGTTGTATTCATTTGGCAGCTTGAGGCAGTTAGTTTTTGGCCATACTTTTGCCGTGAGAAATATGGAATCGACCCATCATGGAAGCTCATATTCACGTTATCCGTTGGTGTGCCTTTGTTGTTCTGACGAGGAACATGTCATGAAGGTTGAAAAACGGTTGGAAACCAGAAGGTTTTTGCGATTTCCGACCGAACTGTTGATTCGATTTTTATGTTTAGCGGTTTCTGTATTCAAATTTGATGAAATTTTGGAAATTTTGAAAAAAAATTTAAAAAATATTTAAAGAAACTAGATAAAAAAAAGAAATCATAGTGTAAAAAGAACTTAAATTCTTCTAGTTTAGAGCGGTCAAATAAATCGAAGAAAATGGAAAGTAAAAGAAAAAAAATAAAAGTAACCTTATACTTAAAACCTGCTGCCCCAACCTTATCCTCTCCATTAGTGATGTTTGGGAAGCAATTGGGTTGGGGTTAAGGAAATAAGTGAGATATATGAGTTGGGTTTAGGTTAGGGATATAATTTTGTTTTCTTTTCCCATGTTTGTCGAGCACTTGGATAGGGATTGGAAATAAAACAAATGGATCTACATAATAGTATTCTTTTTGCTGCAGCATTTCATTCCAAGCTCAACCCACCACCTCCATTGGGTTAAAACTGCTTGAAATGAGCCCCTCATTTCCCTATCCTTAACCCACCTTATTCCCTAACCTTTAAACAAACATGGTAAATAATATCCATATTGCCTCATTTCCCTAACCCACCCTCCATGTCCAACAGCCAAACAGCACCTTAAAGCAGGAGGCTGAGCAGCATCTCTTGGCCAGCCGTGACTCCCCGACGGCGCGAGCAGATCCTCCGACGAAATTTCTACGCGTGGGAAGTGGTCGGGCACGGAAGCCGCGGTTCATTGCACGCGCACGGGAGAGGTAGCCGCTCGGTTGGAGCAGCTAGCCGTGCTGCCGAGCGTAGAGGGCGTGCGGGTGGAGCGGCAGCCGGGCGGCAAGGCGCGGTAGCCACGGGGTTGGTGCGGAAGCCGCGGCTTCGCTGCGCACGCGCCCAGGGACTGTAGCCACGGAAATGTACGGGCAACCGCGCGGTTTTCCATGTGCCGCGCGGTAAGCCGTTCCCCTTTGCGATTTGTTCTGTATTACTCGCGGTATGTTGTATTTCCAGTAAATAAACTAATTCTTCCTTGTTTTTAAACCATTGTAGTCATTGATTTCCTTTTCATTGATGCAATGCGGCGATGTATGATAAACTTTATGGAAGTTCTGAGTAGGAATAACGGTTTTATTCATTGAATTGTAGAATGGCATCACGGAGGGAGGGTGATTTCGTTTGGGAGCATGGCTAGAACATGTACCCTGGATTTGTATGTAAGTTTTGCAAGACAGAGAAGAAAGGTGGTGGTGCGACAAGGTTTAAGCAACACTTGGCAGGACGTGACAGCAGTGTGTTGTATTGCAATCATATTCCTACGGATGTTCGTGACTATTTTCGTCGTGAGGTTGATCGAACTGTCGGTCAGAGGAAGGAGAAGCAACAAGCAAGCCTACGAAGTGAAGAAATTGCTGCGGAAGGTAATGTGAGGTCTAATGAGATGAAGAGGTGTAACGTGCCTTGCATGAGTCGCGAGAGGAAGAAGCTTATGTGAGACAGGATCGAGAGAAAGGTCGGCAATATGAGCGGGTGGTGAAAATGGAGGTGGTGGTACAAGCGGTGAGTTATGGGCATGTTGTGGAGATCAATGTGTCACTACCAGAGGGTGGTAAAGGTGCGAAGGAGCCCATTCAAGCAAGGATTGATAATGGACCGTGGACAGCTAAAAGTTAGATTGCCACGACGGTAATTGCTAGGGCTGGTCGAAATTTTCCACACTAAAGCTGTCGCTGGAAGGAGGACGACAGTCCTTACTTCGTATCAACCATTAAGGATACACAAAGATGAGGTAAGTATATCATATTGCATAGAAAGTGATATTTATTATGTGTTGAGCATTCTTGTTTTTTATAAACTCCTCCGTGTCTTTTTTTTTATCGCTGTTGACTTTGACCAATAACTTTGACCATTCATCTTACTAAAAAGAATATGAGAAATATCAAATATTTTATTAAAATTTATTTATATTAAAGATTTTTTATCCTAATTTTAACTTTACATATTTGAACTAATTTTTGAATAAGTCTAAGTGGTCAAAGTTTTTGGTTAAAGTCAACGGAGAGAGTATTTCATAGGTGCAGGCATCGGAAGCCCATGTGGTAGAGACATTGATTGGAAGTATTTAGATGAGAATGAGGCAGGCATATTGAAGCAATTTGCATGGTTCAAACTAGATTGCCGTTGCATGGTGTTACAATAATGTGTGAGTAATGGACGGGTCCAACAAAGATGAGCCTAATTAACTTCATAGTATACTGCAATGGGATAATGTTTTTCCACAAGTTAGTCGATGCCAGGATGCAGCCAAGATGCATAATTCCTTCTAAAGGTGCATTCGTTGTTGTCAAATTTTAAACGTATGTTTGTGAATGTAATGCTAACCGTGCATGTAAACTGTAGGAAATGACCAAAGTGTTCAAGATCTTGGTCCAGAGCATATGTTCAAATCATAACCGATAATAGCTCAAACTACAAGAAAGCAGCAAAGCTTCTTGTGGAGAAATATTCAATTGTATGGCAGCCTTGTGTTGCCCAGGGTTCAAAAAACCGTTGGAAACCGCTCGGTTTTCGCGGTTTCCGCTCAAACCGCTCCGGTTCGGTTTTTACGGTTAGCGGTTTCCGAATTTAAATTTGATGGATTTGAAAAATTTGAAAAAATTTGTAAAAAAAAATATGTAAAAAAACTAGATGAAAAATGAGGAATTATGATGAAGAAAGAAGTTAAAAACAACATTTTAGATGGATCAAATAAATCAAACAAGATAAAAAGAGAAGAAAAAATAAAAACAATTATTTTATGTACTCAACTCCACCTCCCAACCTTATTTACTTGTTATGCAATACTATATTAACTATTAGAAAGGTCATGCATATTTTTCATTAGTTTCATGCAATTACATGTTCTTTCTTGAAATCACGGTTTTAGTCAAACCGAGCGGTTTACCGCTCAAACCGAGCGGTTACCGCTCGAAACCGCGGTTTTCGGTTCAAATCATATTTATATTATGTTAAAATCGCGGTTTTCAGTTAAACCGGACAGTTTACCACACAAACCGAGCGGTAACCGCTCCAAAACCGCGGTTTTTGATTCTAATCATGTTTAAATTTAGATTTTGAAATTTGAGCGGTTTCGGAAACGGTTACGCGGTTTTCGCGGTTTTCAGCCAAACCGGAACGGTTTACCGCACAAACCGAGCGTTACGTCTCGAAAACCATGGTTTCGGGTTCAAATCACGTTTAAATTTGGATTTTGAAATTTGAGCGGTTTTGGCAGCGGTTTCCGCGGTTTCCACGGTTTTCGTTGAACCGCTCCGGAGCGGTATCCGCGGTTCAAACGGTAAGTGAAACCCTGGTGTTGCCCATACAATTAATCTTATGCTGAAGGCAATAGATGATATTCCAGAACACCAAGCTATGATTGAAAGTGCTCGGAGAATTTCGCGTTGTCTTTACACCACAACCAATTACATTCAATGATGAGAAAAGCTTTGGTGGTGAGCTGGTAAGATGGAATGCTACTCGTTTTGAAACAAACTACATGTTTTTGGAAAACATGCTTCGACGTAGAGATAAGTGTATGTCCTGGATGGGTTCACAGTCATTTTGGAGAGCCATTTAGCAACATTGATATTGGACGATTGCTCATTCATGTCTAAGTAACATAGCATGGTGGGGTAACATGAGTCATGTGGTTAGAACTGTTGAACCACTTATGAATTGCTTCGGTTTACGGACTAGGATATGGTTTCAGATTTAGAGTGAGGTACTTCTCAGATACAACATGGTGCATAACAAATGAGAGTCTATTGAAGCAGATTCACCGGCGTTTATTCGTTATATGGAAGTTATTGATCCTAGGATGGCGGGCATTACAAACGACACTTATGTGAACGCAGGTGACACATTGTTAATTATGTGTGTAATATTATGCATATAAATGTGCTTAACCATTGATTCATTGCAACTACCGCTTTGAATCTCTGAGTTCATTATGTTCACGGGACGTCGCATGTCATATTGAACGAACTCCGAGAGGCTTTGAATTCATGAGTGACAGTGAAACTACAATGCTAGCACTTCAAGAAGCTGAGAGTTCCCGGAGGAAGCTAGATGCATTCTCCTCCGATTTGGCTTAAAGGATGGCTAGTGATACTAATACTTCACCTGGTAAGTTATTCATCCAGTCAAAATTCTGTGATTGTTCAAGTGAATTAATGTAACATAGCACATTCTGTCTCATATTTCAGCACAATGGTGGTCTACGTTCGACGGTGATACCCCCAATCCGCAGAAATTTACTTTGCGCCTTGTATCACAATGTTGCTCATCAAGTGGATGTGAGTGTAATTGGAGCACCTTTGCATTGATCCACACAAAGGTGTGCAACAGGTTATCACATGAGAAACTACACAAGCTGGTTCATGTAAACTACAATCTTAGAATCCGTCTAAGTGAATCCGGACTATATAAGACAACATATGCTATAGATGATGACACGTTCGATCGTCTTATGGAACTTACCCTATTGATTCTTTCAATCCTATTCGAAAATGGATAGAAAAGGGACGATCAAATGCAGAACCTTTACTTGATGAGGACGATGATGAGAGTGAAACCCCTTTCCCCTCCCAGCTTATTCAGGACGACAACACGCAGTTGTTAAGGATTGGTCGTGCTTCTTCTTTGTCTGAGTGGTCACAACAGCATGTGGGTGACACTCACATAGGTAAGAGGAAAGAAAAAAGAAGACCCCGTAAGCAACCACCAAAAAGAAAAAAGGAAATGTTCAACGAGAACCAGAGGTGCTCCGTGATGACTCCACGGATGATGGAGACGAGAGAGTTAGCCCCTCGTACCAGGAGTCAGATGATAGTAGTTCATGGAGTTCATCTGATGGTAACGACGATGCAGGCAATGATGGCGCAGGCCCTATGGGTGGTTCGACAGCACAACCGATCTCACCCCTTCGTTTCAGAGGTATAAACATGTGTCTATTATTTTGTATTTCAGATTCATCACTAACGATCTCTATATTGGTAGGTGAATCACAATTCACCCACGCTACCCAGGATCAGGACCACGGAGCTCCATCTTCGCAGAGGACGACTGCGCCTGCGGGAGGAAGGCGTCAACATGGCGCATACATGTCTCCCCAGCAAAGCGAGGGCTCAATTAACACAGGTAGTGACTCCTCTTATGGCTGGTATTACTACTCAACCACCTACAAGATGGGTCTATTAGTGGCAAGAGCCAAATTTCTATAACATGTTACAACATGAATGGGAGACAACTGCTCCGTGGATGGGTCTATCATGGAATGAGTACAAGGCACAATTGATGGCTACTCGTGGCATTGCACTTGTGTCAACTCACGAATATACCATGATTAGAATAACATTCCATGGGAGTGAAAATCTTTCTTCTATCATGCCATGTATCATATTATTTGAACTTTAGGTTTCTTATTAGTGGAATATGAACTCTGTTATCATTTGTACTTTATATTCTATGTCTGTGTGTTGTCAATTGCTGTATCAATTTATTAGGAAATGTCATACCAAAAATTTTCTTTCATTTTCACCTAATTGACATTTTTTGGTCCAAACCACTGTTTTCGCTACAACCAAGCGGTTTCCGTCACTAACCGAGTGGTTTTCGTTCACAAACCATGGTTGGATTTGAATCGCGTTTCAATATTTGGAATTTGAATTTTCAACGTTTTGGAGCGGTAACCGCGGTTTTCGCTAATTCGTGGCCGGTTGGTATCCTCGCATAGAACGGTAAGTGAAACCTTGCATGTGATACTCTAAGCAGGCAGGGATTCTCTAGAAATAACTCTCTTTAAAAAAAGTAGCACTGCCTTCTTTAGAAAATGGATTGTTTAGAAAATGACTTCTAAAAGAAGCATTTTTAAGTGTGTTGTAAAACTTCGGTCTAGAAACAGGTGAGGCTCCAAAATATTCCACTTCAGGTTGTGCCAGAAGTGATCTTAGAGTGGAAATTTAGAAGTACTTCTTTTTGAGCCCTTTGCTAGGGCTTTTTTAAGAATGCGTAGCAGAAATATAGATACTTGGAAAAACTCTAACAAAGTCTAAATAGGTCCTAAAGCTATTCACGAGCATGGTATTAACTAATTTTTGGCCGTAGCTAGAAGATTTAGTATCGCACATCTTTCTGGTAAATTTGTGGCATCGCCATCTCCAAATGAGGAACTAAAGTTTTCTCAATAAATGTCAACATAAGCAACCATAACGTACATGAGTGAACGATCATCAACTTCACCAGTTCTTGCTCGTTTGATTCAACTCTTATACTACTGTTTATACTCTGCTCTAAACTGTAAGGATAACAAGTTTAGTTTAATTTAAATTGATTTGTTTTCTTAACGATATCATTTTAACATCAGAGGGAGCATTTACATCTTTAAAAAAGAGGTTGTCACAATTTTGACGATGTTCGCCTTCTCCCCTGACTCTTCTCAATAGCAATAGCATGATTGATTAAAGTCACTTAGCTCCATATGCCAACCGCCAGATGTATGTGTGGCAACGGACGGACCAGGGACCATCTCCATACGGTGTATGTGTACGAAGCCTGACTAGACTTTAGGACAAACAGCAAGTCAAGTCGTTTGAAACCATGTTTAAAATGGTTCTGACGTTTTATAGTGATCAAGCTGCAAAATAAATGTTGGAGTCTTTGAGAAGTCTGCAATGACTTGACTTCGGTTGAGGTCCTTTACACCTCTAGGAGCAACGAATATCTCGGGTGGAGAGTGGAGACCAACACAAAAGAGGCGAAAGGAAAGCTCCGCTTCCCTCGTTATGTCAAAAGCAAAACCAGCTAATACTACTTCTGTTTTTTTATTGTTGACACGTTTGACTATTCTTAACTTAGAAATCTATAATACAAACATACAAGGTATGATAAATAAATATATGTTGGAATATTTACAAAACAAGATTTTAACATGGGTGATAAATGTCAGATGGTACCCCAAAAATGGTAATGAAGATTAATATTTATTGTGAGTAGAAAAATTTTAAGAGATGAGTCTCGTGTTATATTCTAGTAGGATAATTTGGATAAACCAACAATGCATCGCGCATAGATTTCTGAATCTTTATTACATAACTAGCAGAAAAAAGAGTCCATGACAAGGTGACTTCCTTTTTCTTATGTTTTATCATCATCGTCATGGATGTTATAAACAGACTTTTTATCAAACTTTACACAGAAAGAAGCTTTGATGCAACCCTTATCTCTATGAATGATTGTGCAGCGGGTATCGCTATATACTGATGAGGTCAACCTTCTCATCCGACCAGTTGAAGAAGAGTTGAACGTCATGGGAAAAAATAATTAGACTATTTTAGCTTTGCTTCTGGCTTCATACCAACTTAAAAAAGAATTACTCACTCTGTCCATTTATAGTAGCATTTGAAGTTTTTTAGTTTGTCCACTATTATTAGCATTTGGGTACAATGGACCCCACTCAAACATTGCAGTCAACCACTCACGCCACCCATCCTACCAAACAGCTCTCTCTCTCCTTTCTTGTTCCTCACAAAAAATTTTGGCATATGTGCTGCAAAGCTGTGGGAGCTGACTTCATTTATGAGAAATTCATCCATGTGCTACTTGTAGAGGGGCACCAATGTCATTTGCTTTGCTTCTTATTTCTACCTTAGATGCTTCAAATGCTACTATAGATGGACCGAGGGAGTATGTGGTATCGATTAGATGTGCAGAGACAACAGTTAAGGTGGTCAAAATAACCAACAAATTGATGACATATAATTTAAATGAAACTCTGCATATTAAGATCTTTGTTAATAATAGATGATAATTCACCAACAAAATTTCCTTTTAATGTTCATTTGAGATCATGGATCAAAATTTATTTTTATATAATACTCATGTTACTCTCTTTGCTATATGACTTGAATTAATAATCTATATTTTCACTCCTACTAATACTAAATGTTTAAATGGCGTGACTAAGAACAAACTGATATAAATTGAACTAATTTGAAAAACCAAGAGGTATGTAAACAGTTAATAGTTCAAGAGATATGGACTTAGGCTAGTTGAAGGGAATAAAATGAAACTTAGCTTTCTTCTTTGTTAATATCTATGAATTTAGTTTTTTTGTGGAACCGTGAAATAATGAACTACGTGTATCATTTGATGCTTAGATTGAAATAATTTACCCTCTTTAAAAAGAGCTTTAGATCATGACTTGATAGGCATGTTCACATAGATGTAAAAAGGTAATTAGATCTATCATTGAAAGTGATCTTGTTACCTTCAATAGTTAAAAGGTGATAAAGAAATAATCAATACTTTAATCATTTGAGGATAAAATAGCCCTAATAATACTAACATTTATGTTATATCTCCCCCCCCCCCCAAAAAAAAAATTTTCTGAATCATTTCCTTTAACAAACCTCTATTAGAGTAGATCCATATCGTCTTCAACTTATTGTGGCAAGGAACGATTGGAATGAGTGTGTGGATTGCCTCTCGAAGTAAATATTTTTTGAGATACGAGAAAATGAGTATTGTTTTCTAAAAAGTAGAGTGGGATAGTGTAAAGAATATTATTATAAACATTTACACAAGCAAAAATAATAGTGCTACAGAGCGAATGGAATAAAATAAAAGATGCAATCACACAACGGGTACACCAACAAATCCATGAATTCCATTGGAAACGTAAACTTGATGCGACGACTTCAGGATACACCAATCATCTCAATTAACCAATAGAAAGAGAGGTAGGAAGGTGTGATTTGCAAAAGAACTTCTGTAATCACCACTAGGAAGAAATTTAGCAAGCCAATGCCATAACATTGCGCGCAGAATCCTTAGTAAGTTGCATCTCTTGGAACTTAGAAGCAGGCATCCAACAGGCAGCAACAACAAAGCGCAGCCAAGCTGTCAGAAACAGGGAATACATAATTCTGTCAGTAATGGCAATTGATCAGCAAAACAAAGTAGTATTTAGCTCTTAGAAGGATCAGGAATTTTATTCTTGCATTACGTAGATAGTAGTGAAACCAAGTACGCGACACGTAAGCAAATATAACTACAAATCAGCCACGTGAGAACGTCACGTTTGTTCTTATCGGAGGTGCATGCATGACCTAACGCCAATTGTAAGTATGAAAATCTTGAATGTTCTTTATGAAAAAGAAAATGTTCCAAATCAAATGAGACAAAACAAGGACAAAATAATGGAAGTCTAGATTTGCATTTATACGCATCTCGTCTCCTGTTAGTCTGTCTAGATTTGTAAGTAAAAGTTGGAGCACGCCGTAACCAAATGCTAAGAAGGACGAGTAAAATCAAATATATATTCCACAGAACAGTTATGTGTTCCTCAACAGGTGGTTATGACAAGGTGAAGAGGCAAATACAACGAAATACAGTAAGGAATCAAGACCTACAAAGATTTGCACACAAAATGTAGCAGAAGTGCTTTGTGAACAAAGCAGATGGATGGCTACTGTAATATGGAAGTATTCAAACAATAAAACAATACTAGTATTTGTTTGAGGGTCGATCTCGTCAACTCTGGCAGTGGCAAGTGGTAACAAAAGTACTACTGTACAGTATATCAAATAGTTTCTCAAAAAAAAAAAAAGGTATATCAAATAAAAAAGAGAGTAAGAAGTGGTAAGAGTTGGATAGTGTAGTGGGGACCACGCGTCGAGCTTTTAGAGGACCAGATCACGGTCACAGCGAAGGCTGGCCCCACCCAGCAACTCGCCAATTTCGCTGGCGAGCGGTCGATCGACAACCAACCAAAAGTCACCCATGCACGCCGCCGCTGGCGGAGGCATCGCCGGCGAACGTTACACAAAATGTGCAGCGCATCATCATCGTCTTCGCATGTGAAGATCCGGCGAGCGAGCGTTTATTTATTTACCACCGAACGTTCATGCACGTAAATACGTAGTAATATAGGAGTCGATTTCATGGGATAAAAACCGTACGTACCATCCCTCCATGAAGGAAGGCCCGCTGCTCTGCTGCTGCGGTGGCGGCTGCGCGTACGGCGGCGGGTAGCCCTGCTGCGGATACGGCTGCTGCGGAGGGTACCCCTGCGGCGGCGGTGGGTACGCTGGCGGAGGGTACCCCGCCGGCGGGTAGCCCGGTGGCGGGTACGCGTCCTTCCCAGGATAACCTGCAGTAGCGAAAACACAGATCCAAATTCAAAGCATAAACAAACAAACAAACAAACGCAGGCGTCAGATCAGAGACGAGGCGAACTGATCTGCATGCAGCTGATACGAGGTCAATCGGGGCGTACCTTGCGGTGGAGGAACGCCAACCGGCGGCGGCGGCGGCTGGCCGTAGTAGCTCATCGCGGTGGCGGTAGTTGGACACGGCTTCGGTTATGGTATGGATGGGACTGGTCGGAGGAGGCACGCTCAGCGGGAGGAGGCGTACCGGCCGTTATATGGGCCGCTGATTTGGCCGAGGAAGGGAATTTGGCCGATAGGAATCGGGATCGACGTCTCCAAAGGGAGGAGTCAGTCTCAGAGCGCGTCATGACAAAGAAGGAAACGGAATCTGCTTGGGTCGCTGGATGGTCGTAACAGACGTTTTTATTTTTCCAAGTGGATTCTTGGGGTGTTGTTCCCTTTGAACCAAATGGACACGCTGGTAGGACAGTGCAGAGGTGTTAGGTACGGATAAACTTGCTATCCTACTGGCTACTGCCAGAGTCATTCCACTTGCCCGTGCGATGGAGAAGACGCCCCGTGCAAAGGCAGTAAAAGAAAGTTCAGAAGGGGAAAAAAGAAATAGACCGAACATGTTGATTACATGGGAGCATGAATAATTTGGAAGCATCGCAATCATGTGTTCTTTGAGGAAGTTAACCGGACCATCACAATTTTTTTTTTCTACAACAGAAGCATCACATCATTGCTTCACGACTTCCATCATCATAGTGGGACAATCTTTTATTTTTAGATCAGTTTTTCCCGATATTTTCATATTTTGTTACAGCCCCTCGTGAGTCGATTAAAAGTGAGGTGGTGATAATTACACGACTTTATTGTGTGTTCTTGTGAAAGGCATTGATTAATATGATAATTAGATTTAAATATAAATTAATCAACTCTAGGTATTAGAATTTTAAAGGGTATCAGCATTTCAGGGTCTGCCTCAAATGTATCGAACTTCTGACCCTACTTTTTTTTATTAGATTTTCCATATCCTACTACTATAATGCACCGAAGCATCCGTTTTATAGCCACACCCCTAAAAAAAATCTTTCCTTTTAATCTCCCCCTTCAAATTACGTTGAAAATACTCAATAACTCAAATCCGACGGATTATATTGTTCGATTTATCTTCAATCACTCAAATTACTCAAATCGTAGGGTCCATAATTATTGGATCTTACAATTTGAGTCTGAGTCAACCCCCCTTCCCACCTATTGGAATCAATCTACTCCCGTATCAATCTCTTCCTTAATAAAAATATCAATCTCCTTCCTAAAAAAAAAATTAAAAACTCCATCCACGCCGTGCCTCCCCTGCTTCACTGTGAGGCCGCGCCGCCGTGATGCGGAGAGGACGTCGCCGCCAGGGGCCTCGCCGTGAAGCCGCGCCGCCCCTCGCGCCGCCCTCCCCTGCTCCTCGTCGTGAAGCCGCTGCGCCGCACCAGGGCCTCACCGTGAGGCCGCGCCGCCGTGATGTGGAGAGGACGTCGCCGCCAGGGGCCTCGCCGTGAAGCCGCGCCGCCCCTCGCGCCGCCAGGGCCTCGCCGTGAAGCCGCTGCGCCGCCCCTCGCGCCGCCAGGGCCTCGCCGTGAAGCCGCTGCGCCGCCCTCGCGCCGCCAGGGGCCTCGCCGTGAAGCCGCGCCGCCCCTCGCGCCGCCCTCCCCTGCTCCTCGCCGTGACACGGAGACGCCGCACCAGGGCCTCACCGTGAGCCGTGAAGCCGCTGCGCCGCCCCTCGCGCCTCCAGGGGCCTCGCCGTGAAGCCGCGCCGCCCCTCGCGCCGCCCTCCCCTGCTCCTCGCCGTGACACGGAGACGCCGCCAGGGCCTCGCCGTGAAGCCGCTGCGCCGCCCCTCGCGCCGCTAGGGCCTCGCCGTGAAGCCGCCGCGCCGCCCCTCACGCCGTCGCGACGCGGAGACGCCATTACCAGGGCCTCCTCCTTGACGCCCCTTGCCAAGCCCACCGTGACCCCGCCGCCTCGCTGGGACGCCGTCCGCACCACTAGCTAGAAGGACATGACAATCTTTAAGTTTAAGCTAGCTGCAATCTTGTGGGCTTCGAGATGGAACAAGCACAGGGGATGTGATGACAAAGTCTTGACCCGTGGCCTCGAAGCTATTGAAGATGATCCAAGTGACTGTCAAATCATTGACCCTCCAACAGGTATCTCCAAAACGAAGCAATTTTTTATGCCACTTGAAAATCCAGATCCAGAAAAAATCAATGCAGACTTATTGGATACACTCCGCTCATATATAATTGGTGTAGTACTCCGTTTCTTTCATCATGTGTAAAAGAGAGAATAAAATCAAGTTACGCAAAATTCACAAAAGAAAAATGTAAAAGATTAAATAAAAACAACTAACAAAAGTTTGGGTAAATTGCTAAAAAGAGGAATTAGCTATTTGAACCAAGAAATTAGTAAATGCTTGCAAGAATATACTCTCAAATAAAAAGCTAGTCAAAAATGAAGTCTACTAGTTTAAAACTTCAAAATTTCTATTCAAACTTTACTCAAATTCTATTAGAATCTAGGGCTGAGGGCTAGTATTGAATTCACTTGTTTACTGGGGGGCTAGTCTGCAAAGTCTCCTGGCCATCCGACCCACTGGCCAGCGGCCCAGCCCAGCCGCCCCCGCCTCTCTCTCTCTGTTTCTCTTCCTCCCGCGCGCGCGCGCGCGCCTGCTTCCACGCCCGACCGCGGCAGAAGAATTTCGCCACCTGCCGCGCGCAAGCTGCGCAGCGCGCATGCGTGGCGAGAGCGCGCGCGAGCCCCGTCCGACGTGCGTTGGGGAAGCACTCCCTCGGCCGCTCCGTTCTTTTTCCCCGACCCCGTCTCTCTCTCGGCCTCTCTGTTGCTCCGCCATAGCCGAAGCACTACCGCCGCCGCGCCCTGTCGCCGTTCACCACAACCCGCCATCCATTCGTCGTTTCCTTCTACAAATCGACGCGCCCAACTCCACTTCACACTCCCGAGCACGGACATCCCACATTTCCACCGAGGCTCATCGGAATTTGAGAGGCGCCACCGTCGGTAACCGCCACCGAAGAGCCGCCACCGGTGAGAACCCCCTAGCGCCCAATTTCGATCAAACTTTCCTTGCCATTCGTGATCCCCGTCACTCAGAGAAGCTCACTCGATCAACATTCCTCCAAGATATAGCCTCTCTCGTCGGAATTTTGGAGCGCCGCCGTCGGAACTCGCCGCCAGAGGACCCGCTCCGGTGAGGACCCTCTCGCGCTCCACGGTGTAGCCGAATTTCTTGTCAATTAAGATTCCCGTAGCATGGTGAAGCTCTCACCGCTATTAGTTTTCCAGGACCAGGCTCCCATCGTCGGATTGATCGCCGCCGCCGCCATTGCTCCTCGGCCAAAGGTGGTCATCCGGTGAACCTTGTGCTACGGTGAGAACCAGTTCAATTCCTTCATCCCCTAGCTTCACCACTCCACCAGGAAGCTTTTAGGCAAGGTTTCACGGCCGGCCGCACATCGGAGCACCGTCGCGCCATTGCCGCCGCCCCGGCCGTTCCGCCGCTCGTCGCCGCCATTGCTCGGCCTTTGCCACGACTCTCCTCCCAAGCAAAAAGGATCCACCGTGCCATGCCCTTGCCGCCAGTGTGCTCGCCGTCGGCCGCCGTCGCCGGTAACGCCGGCGCACGTCGCCGGTCGGCTAGGGTTCGGCCCTGGCCAGGCCGATTCCCCTGTTTCCCTTTTTCCTTGAGCAAATAATTCCATTAAATGAGCTGATAATCTATTAAATCATAGGAAATAGATCCTAGCTCCAAAAAATTATAAATCCAAATGTTTTGGAACCGGGGAAAATTGTAGTTTTTAATAAAAATATAAAACTTCATTGTACAAAATTATTAATTTTTGGGATTTATTTAATTATCCAAAATGACTAAAACCCTAATTAATTAATTTCAACTATTGAAATTTGGGAAAAATTTGTATAACCCTAGTTGCATTACTGGCTAATTTTTTTGTGTTGCGATAGCTTTGGTTAGGGTTGTTTTAGTTAACCTTTCGGTCAATACTTGGGTTTAGGTCAAAAATCTAAAGCGACTCGACAAAACCCTAATCCCCTAATTCGCTAGCGACACTTTCAATCATGCGGGAAGTGGTTATCTATTAATGACATCTTTGTAATTGCATCATGTAGACGCCGACGTGAACGAAGTAGCTGTCGAGGCGGACCCCGCCTTCTCTGAAGACACCACCGTCGCCGACCCAGAAGACTATCCACAAGGCAAGCCCCGGTGCACTACCGTTTTTAAAAGTTTTTCTTTACAACAGTATGTGTGATGTCATGTGATGTGCATTTAGGTCAATAGGAGTTGAATGAAACCCTAGATGCATATGTTGCCAGTAGTACCCACTTGGAATATTGGTACAGGTAGCTCGATGTAGCTGCTATGCTTAGGACTCTCTTCGGTAGAAGTCGAGCAGATTGGACCCTGCTCGCGATATGTTAGGAGTTGATTGAAACTTCCACCTTACTAGGAAATATGGAGCAGGTTCAGGTTTAATGAAAAGAAATCGGGGTCAGACAGAGGGTGATAGGAAGGCAACAGACCGGGGTTCTGTGTGCCGTAGCTCTGTCTGATCCGTGGGGCACAGTTGGTTGAGTATTGAACGTACTGCTCACATGCTGGAACTATGGGAACCAGTAAACCTAGGTAGCCTAGAGACGGCAAAGCTGAACCTACCTTACGGTGTCTGATTGACGGCGGTCTGGGGTGGACAGTGTGTGAACTCCACAGGCACCGTCCGGGACGGTGATCTGGTGGGACGCGGCACTGTTAAGGTAGCGTAAGAGGGAATTAGCTTTGCCAGATCTGGAGCGAACGGTTGCCACGTGCGGTCCGGGACGCGCACGTGTCGTGTGACCAGGTTAACCCTGCAGGTGTAAATCGTTTCGAACCGCTGACACTCTCAGTCTAGAGTCTACTCAATCTCTCTGTCGCATACGTTAAGAAGTGAACAGATGAAAATGATGATTTTGGTTGTGATGCTTATACTAATCATTGCTTGTCAACATGGTTGATTAGCTACAGTGCCTACTAAAGTTTATTTCCTCGAACTTAATTTGAGCTAAAACTTGAAAGTAGGAACTACTTAGTAAGCGTGTCTTTTTGCAATTTCCCACCCAGAGTCAGCCGTGCATGTCTAGGTGTCGGCTGTAGACAGCCTGTTGACGGGTTAGTCTTGCTGAGCTTCTTAGAAGCTCACGCTTTGCGACTTGTGGTTTTCAGGAGGTTTCGATGCGACCGGTGGTTTTGGTGGCCAGCAGTGGGAGGAGTCGTCTCCGGGTTGGGGTAGGTTTCAGTGGGAGCCGCTCGATTAGTTGCTGCTTTGTGTGTGTGGCTAGTAGCAAGGCGCCGTTGGGCAAGGCCCTTGCTTTTGTTTAGCGTCAGAGTCGGAGTCTGTATCTTATTTTCCGTTTCCGCTTGTAAGACTTAATCGTTTCCGCTGTTTTATGAAAACTGTTCCTGTGGAACTAGACTCTGTAATCTCACTCATGTAATAATTTCTTCCGTCTTAATCTGTGCTTTTTATTGCCTGTGTTGTACCCTGTGAACGTTCGCTTCGACGAACGTCGCCCAGAATGGATCCCGGGAGGAGGATCTCCCCCGTTTCTGGGGCGGTCCGCCACAGCTGGTATCAGAGCCATTTTGGGATGGGTACGACCTTTTTCAGGGCATATTTTCGAAAATCGCGTGCGAGTGAGGAACGTGCCCTATTATTTAATAGGTTATCAGGTGGCAAGCTAACCTAGTGTAGGGTCTAACAAAACCCAGTTAGATTCATTTTTCTGTAACGACGCACCTACGCTAAGGTAAGCGAGGTAAGGTACGCCGCTCGACTGCGGTGAAAGGTCGAGAAACCCCTGTTGCATCAGCAACAGTAGCGTTCCGTACCGTGGTGGTATGGAAGGAGGTATTAGGTTCGCTGTAACCTATTACACCCCCTTGCCGTTTAGGGAGAGAAGCGGACCTCTACCGTACGAGGTGTGGGTTACGGACCTGTTGCGAATGCAGACCTTCGCAACAGTGGCGTCTTGTGTCTGTGGTACACAAGAGATTGGGTTTGTTCTTCGCGACTTAGGTCTCGCGGAACTCTCTCATACCTCCGCTGCCTGAGGTAAAGTGCAGTCTGTCACCGCGCAGGGAAGGTCGGACACGTGATCCCCGTACGTGACCTACTCGGGGCGACCCATATGGCAATGATATGGGTTGTTGTTTTTACTTTCATTATTATATCTATTCAACTGCCTGTCGTGTGATTTTCTGCAGGTATGCTAACTCGTTGCGTACGAACGTGTAGACACGACTGACTTGAGAGATCGATTCTGCCACCGACTTGACGTATTAGGTTTTTCTTTTTGTGAGGACGAATAGGCCGATAAAGGATTGCATTGCATAGTAAAAATCGAAAGGTCACACGAGTATTAAAACCTCTAAATCACAGACCTAAGCATGTTAAAATCCTTCAAACTTATACTAAAACCATCCAGGAGCAACCATTCCACCCATAACAGTTCAATCTTCGTGACCTTGATTCCAGGGTGTAGGCCTTGCCTGCACCCGAATTGTGAACCATTCCTTTTAACAGAAGTCACATGCATGCTTGAAATAGGTGTCGACATGTGGCTTCCGTAAAATAAATCCTTCTCCGTCCTTGTATCTGCAGATGTTGAGCAACTCGGTTGAAAATGGTTCGGAAGACTATGGGGTCGAGCACTCCACCCCCACTCGGATGACTCAAGAGTCAGGGCGTAGGGGTTTTCCCGAGTTACTCCGTCAGACACTGCATTCCTTGGGTTGTACGGAGGCCCCGTGGTTCCAGATTCGGGAATATACCCAGCATGGACAACACCGCTGTTCTGCCTCAGTCGCGATTCCCGCACACCCTCATCGCGCGGAGTGGGAGGTCTGGACCACCACTTGTGTTGGTTCGGACAAAACCGAGGCAATCGAAGCCGCCGCTCACGAGGCTCTGCTTGGACTCTGTGAGAAGTACACGGAGGATTTAGTAGACCAGCCAGCGGTGTTATTTCCGATACGGGACCAGCTTAATAGCACCTGGCGTCAGAACGTCACGGCAGCCAGGGACGAGACGCTCAAGGGGCGAAGCGATTTTGTGACACCACTAATCCTGCAGAGTGTGGCTATGCTCAACCTGTATCAGGACATAGCAGCCACGGCCATCTTTGATCGTCGAGCCCTGGGGCGTACACATAAGAAGCTAGCCTTTGCTCAGGAAAAGATCCGATCCTTGGAGAGCAGGAACAATGGGCTACGTGCTCGTTGTAATGCCAGGGCGCAACGCATTTCCGAACTTGAACACCTTGCGACAGCTAGGCTGGCCCTGGTGAACGCCAGGAATGCTGATTGCAACGCCCTGCTAGAGCAGATCCACCAGCTGGAGATTACGCGGGATGAAGCTCTGCAGGCGGTTGAGAACCTTGTTCATGAGAATCACCATATGCAACACCATATTGCTGGACTCTTAGAGGCACAGCAACAACCGTTTCCGCCACCAGCCGACGAGGATGCACCCGAGTCAGAAGTGTCTGATCCGGATGCGAAGGGCCACGAGTCCGATGAGGAGCAGGGCAGTGGAGGTGACGCCACCCCTTAGGATAGTGACTCTGTAGGCTCGCTGGTTGGCAACGTGTAGTAGTTGCATAACGGAAGGGTGTCTGGCTGGTAGTAGTGTGTTCGATTGTATCCCTTAGGTGTGGTTTACCATGGTAGCACTATGTTGTAGTCTGATGTAAGTCTGGAGCGCATGACAATGCGGGTTGTAATGCTGGTACCGATGTATTGTCATGATTTTGGGAAGGAATGTAGATTGTTTTCTATGTACATACTATGTATGTGACATATGTATCTTCTTTTCTGTACCATGGTAAGTGTCTGTTGGACAACCACACTAACGGGACCCTCAATCTGTGAATTGCAGCATGGTGCGAAGCGAGGCAGGAAGTTCACATGGTGGAGAGGAGCAAAACCCACCACCCCCACCAGGTGCTCCCACTCTCGCTGAAGCAATGGCAGCTATGATGCACAACTCCATGCAGCAAGGGGAGATGCTGCGGGCTCTTCTAGAGAACAACGACCAGAACCGGGAACGCCGTGGTCTGCGAGAGAACAGCACTTACTCGGACTTCATGGCGACACACCCACCCGAGTTCAGGGATGCTAGAGAACCACTGGACGCAAAGAATTGGCTCCGTACCATCGAAGCCAAATTTGAGCTTATTCGGTGCACGGAACACCAGAAGACATTATTCGCAGCCCAGATGCTGTGTGGGCATGCCGGTGCATGGTGGGCCAATTACCTAGCCACTTTTCCACCCGGTACCGAAGTGCCGTGGGAACAGTTCAAGGAAGCTTTCCGTGCCCATCATATTCCCACCGGGTTGATGCAGCGAAAAGCCAAGGAGTTCATGGCCTTAACTCAGGGAAACCGCTCCGTCCACGAGTACTCCAGAGCGTTCAACCAGCTGTCACTTTATGCTCCAGAGCAGGTCGACACGGACGAAAAACGTAAGAGCCGATTTATGGGAGGGCTGGACATTACACTTCAATCCCGCATGGCTCTGAACCAAGGCGGTACCTTCAATGAGTTCGTGAGCAGCACCCTTATCGCGGAAGAGTACCTCGAGAAAGAGCAGCGCGAGAAGAAGCGAAGCGGTGGTGGATCCTCCAATGCGCCACCCCAGAAATATCGCTTGGTCTACACTGCGCCTGACGGGAGGAGATTTGGATCGGTTCCTCCATCAGGGCCGTCTTTCCGTCCACCGCAGCAACAGTACCGGCCCCCGCGTCACCAGCCGCAGGGCGAAAACCGCGCACCACCACCCCCACCGCAGCAGAATCGGGACGCCCGTCCACCTCAACAGGGCAACCGACCGGGACCGGGAGCTCCATGTTTCACTTGCGGACTCCCGGGGCACTTCGCTCGCGAATGTCCTACCCGCAGGCAGGGTAACCCGGGTCGCCAGCAGAGCTTGGGGCAGGACCAGTCTAGGGGTCAGAGGGCCACCAGATCGGGTCGGGTAAACTATACCACGACCGGAGACATTACCGAGGGTGAACCAGTACTGGCGGGTATGTTTTCACTCTCTGTTCACTCCGCTTTCATTTTGTTGATTCTGGTGTCTCTCGCAAAATTCATCAGTAGGAATTTTATTGAGAGTGAGTACCTCAATACCATTCTCTTAGATTATCTTGTCACGGTATGGCTTTAGGGAAACACCACTAAATTTAGGCGGGTGTATCTATTCTACTACTTTAAATCCTTGGCGGTAGGGTAATCAATATCGTTATCACCACAAAGCCCTCCTCGATATAGTTAACTGTGCAATCCACCTAGCCTCACCACTTAACGGGTCTGTATCCTTACAGTTAGATCAACCCAGACCCACGTCCGCACGAATCTGTCATACGATCGAGTAGGAGGGTAGTACTAGAACTAGACTTAGTTCATCAGGCAGAAGAGAAAGCAAGGTCCGTCCGGTCTGACTTGAAGGCCGCTCAACCCCGACAGAAAAGCTAGGCAGACAAAAGACGACGGCCCTTGAACTTCGAGGTGGGTGATTCGGTGTATTTACGTGTCTCACCTACCAAAGGAGTACAACGATTTGGAGTGAAAGGCAAACTGGCTCCAAGGTACATCAGTCCGTTTCCCATCCTTGAAAAATATGGGCCGACAGTGTACAAGCTAGACTCGCCAGCTCACTTGTCAGAACTGCCTGATATTTTTTTCACATGTCACAACTGAAGAAATGATTAAAAGCTCATCAGACAAAACTGCACCAGAAGTGAAAGGGTTACAACCGGATTTAACTCGCTCCGAGAAGCCTGTCAGGGTACTCGACGAGAAAGAACGAGTTGTCAAACCCGGACCCTCAAATTTTATAAGATGCAGTGGAGCAATCCCTCCGAGGAAAAGCCACGTGGGAATCCGAGGAATTCCTCCGCGCCCACTACCCCGACATCTTATCACCATCACTAGGTACCACCAAATTAATCCCACCCTGTTTCTAAATCTCGGGACGAGATTTCTTTTAGGGGGGAGGGTTGTAGTACTCCGTTTCTTTCATCATGTGTAAAAGAGAGAATAAAATCAAGTTACGCAAAATTCACAAAAGAAAAATGTAAAAGATTAAATAAAAACAACTAACAAAAGTTTGGGTAAATTGCTAAAAAGAGGAATTAGCTATTTGAACCAAGAAATTAGTAAATGCTTGCAAGAATATACTCTCAAATAAAAAGCTAGTCAAAAATGAAGTCTACTAGTTTAAAACTTCAAAATTTCTATTCAAACTTTACTCAAATTCTATTAGAATCTAGGGCTGAGGGCTAGTATTGAATTCACTTGTTTACTGGGGGGCTAGTCTGCAAAGTCTCCTGGCCATCCGACCCACTGGCCAGCGGCCCAGCCCAGCCGCCCCCGCCTCTCTCTCTCTGTTTCTCTTCCTCCCGCGCGCGCGCGCGCGCCTGCTTCCACGCCCGACCGCGGCAGAAGAATTTCGCCACCTGCCGCGCGCAAGCTGCGCAGCGCGCATGCGTGGCGAGAGCGCGTGAGCCCCGCCCGACGTGCGTTGGGGAAGCACTCCCTCGGCCGCTCCGTTCTTTTTCCCCGACCCCGTCTCTCTCTCGGCCTCTCTGTTGCTCCGCCATAGCCGAAGCACTACCGCCGCCGCGCCCTGTCGCCGTTCACCACAACCCGCCATCCATTCGTCGTTTCCTTCTACAAATCGACGCGCCCAACTCCACTTCACACTCCCGAGCACGGACATCCCACATTTCCACCGAGGCTCATCGGAATTTGAGAGGCGCCACCGTCGGTAACCGCCACCGAAGAGCCGCCACCGGTGAGAACCCCCTAGCGCCCAATTTCGATCAAACTTTCCTTGCCATTCGTGATCCCCGTCACTCAGAGAAGCTCACTCGATCAACATTCCTCCAAGATATAGCCTCTCTCGTCGGAATTTTGGAGCGCCGCCGTCGGAACTCGCCGCCAGAGGACCCGCTCCGGTGAGGACCCTCTCGCGCTCCACGGTGTAGCCGAATTTCTTGTCAATTAAGATTCCCGTAGCATGGTGAAGCTCTCACCGCTATTAGTTTTCCAGGACCAGGCTCCCATCGTCGGATTGATCGCCGCCGCCGCCATTGCTCCTCGGCCAAAGGTGGTCATCCGGTGAACCTTGTGCTACGGTGAGAACCAGTTCAATTCCTTCATCCCCTAGCTTCACCACTCCACCAGGAAGCTTTTAGGCAAGGTTTCACGGCCGGCCGCACATCGGAGCACCGTCGCGCCATTGCCGCCGCCCCGGCCGTTCCGCCGCTCGTCGCCGCCATTGCTCGGCCTTTGCCACGACTCTCCTCCCAAGCAAAAAGGATCCACCGTGCCATGCCCTTGCCGCCAGTGTGCTCGCCGTCGGCCGCCGTCGCCGGTAACGCCGGCGCACGTCGCCGGTCGGCTAGGGTTCGGCCCTGGCCAGGCCGATTCCCCTGTTTCCCTTTTTCCTTGAGCAAATAATTCCATTAAATGAGCTGATAATCTATTAAATCATAGGAAATAGATCCTAGCTCCAAAAAATTATAAATCCAAATGTTTTGGAACCGGGGAAAATTGTAGTTTTTAATAAAAATATAAAACTTCATTGTACAAAATTATTAATTTTTGGGATTTATTTAATTATCCAAAATGACTAAAACCCTAATTAATTAATTTCAACTATTGAAATTTGGGAAAAATTTGTATAACCCTAGTTGCATTACTGGCTAATTTTTTTGTGTTGCGATAGCTTTGGTTAGGGTTGTTTTAGTTAACCTTTCGGTCAATACTTGGGTTTAGGTCAAAAATCTAAAGCGACTCGACAAAACCCTAATCCCCTAATTCGCTAGCGACACTTTCAATCATGCGGGAAGTGGTTATCTATTAATGACATCTTTGTAATTGCATCATGTAGACGCCGACGTGAACGAAGTAGCTGTCGAGGCGGACCCCGCCTTCTCTGAAGACACCACCGTCGCCGACCCAGAAGACTATCCACAAGGCAAGCCCCGGTGCACTACCGTTTTTAAAAGTTTTTCTTTACAACAGTATGTGTGATGTCATGTGATGTGCATTTAGGTCAATAGGAGTTGAATGAAACCCTAGATGCATATGTTGCCAGTAGTACCCACTTGGAATATTGGTACAGGTAGCTCGATGTAGCTGCTATGCTTAGGACTCTCTTCGGTAGAAGTCGAGCAGATTGGACCCTGCTCGCGATATGTTAGGAGTTGATTGAAACTTCCACCTTACTAGGAAATATGGAGCAGGTTCAGGTTTAATGAAAAGAAATCGGGGTCAGACAGAGGGTGATAGGAAGGCAACAGACCGGGGTTCTGTGTGCCGTAGCTCTGTCTGATCCGTGGGGCACAGTTGGTTGAGTATTGAACGTACTGCTCACATGCTGGAACTATGGGAACCAGTAAACCTAGGTAGCCTAGAGATGGCAAAGCTGAACCTACCTTACGGTGTCTGATTGACGGCGGTCTGGGGTGGACAGTGTGTGAACTCCACAGGCACCGTCCGGGACGGTGATCTGGTGGGACGCGGCACTGTTAAGGTAGCGTAAGAGGGAATTAGCTTTGCCAGATCTGGAGCGAACGGTTGCCACGTGCGGTCCGGGACGCGCACGTGTCGTGTGACCAGGTTAACCCTGCGGGTGTAAATCGTTTCGAACCGCTGACACTCTCAGTCTAGAGTCTACTCAATCTCTCTGTCGCATACGTTAAGAAGTGAACAGATGAAAATGATGATTTTGGTTGTGATGCTTATACTAATCATTGCTTGTCAACATGGTTGATTAGCTACAGTGCCTACTAAAGTTTATTTCCTCGAACTTAATTTGAGCTAAAACTTGAAAGTAGGAACTACTTAGTAAGCGTGTCTTTTTGCAATTTCCCACCCAGAGTCAGCCGTGCATGTCTAGGTGTCGGCTGTAGACAGCCTGTTGACGGGTTAGTCTTGCTGAGCTTCTTAGAAGCTCACGCTTTGCGACTTGTGGTTTTCAGGAGGTTTCGATGCGACCGGTGGTTTTGGTGGCCAGCAGTGGGAGGAGTCGTCTCCGGGTTGGGGTAGGTTTCAGTGGGAGCCGCTCGATTAGTTGCTGCTTTGTGTGTGTGGCTAGTAGCAAGGCGCCGTTGGGCAAGGCCCTTGCTTTTGTTTAGCGTCAGAGTCGGAGTCTGTATTTTATTTTCCGTTTCCGCTTGTAAGACTTAATCGTTTCCGCTGTTTTATGAAAACTGTTCCTGTGGAACTAGACTCTGTAATCTCACTCATGTAATAATTTCTTCCGTCTTAAATCTGTGCTTTTTATTGCCTGTGTTGTACCCTGTGAACGTTCGCTTCGACGAACGTCGCCCAGAATGGATCCCGGGAGGAGGATCTCCCCCGTTTCTGGGGCGGTCCGCCACAATTGGCATCGACACGGAAGATTTATTAGAGTGAGTTACCTGATCCGTTTGACATATATATTTCCCTCTGCATGATTTGAATATGTGTAAACAAATTTATTTCATGAGTTGTTAGTTTATATATTTATTATATATATATTTTATAATTGTAGGACTCCTTGGGTTCAAAGTCCAGGGCCATATCCAATCTCTCTAAATCTTAGAACACTCCAACAAATATTAAATGAAAATATGTCAATGGATTATGATTGCTTCAACTTGGCCATTCGGATGTGGGCATGTAGCGATGAGGTGACATGCTATAATTATGACGCTAACAACAAGACACATTTCTTAGACCTTCGTTTTTGTGTAAGTCTACTTGTTTATTCTTTACATACGACACTATATATATTACTTAAATATATATGCAATATCACGTGTTATATGTAAACAAAAAAAAAATAGGAATTACTTTCTGGACCCGATCAGGATGACGGGACACGTCTTGCACAATTATATACATCCTGGACTTGTTTGTCGTACGACATAGCAGAATGTTCCACTGTAAGATCTTTGATAACTTGTACTTTCTATTATATATAAATCACCAACTATTACATTTTCTAACACTACGAACATATCTATTATAGTTCATGGTGCCATATGCTCATTACGGGCACTTCAAGTTGTTCCTAATTGACCTGCAAGCTAGATGTATCAATATATTCGACCCAGAGAATATTCCATCTTCTTGGCATGAACTTAACAAGATCAATTACTACAATAAAATGTTACACCAATTTTCAAAGGGAGTGCGTCTGGTAATGCCAACTATCAATCCAAATTGGACAGAAGATATTCTTTCTTGGCTCCAAAGATTACCACCGTGTGTCCCAAAGACAGACGACTGGTACCTCCCTCGCATCATCATCTATAATATAATATTTTTCCCTCTATACATGTTTTAATTTTATTATGTACAATTTTTCATTATCATGAACAGGTGCACGTCTGGCTATTTGGTTCTCAACTTCGTGCGACACATTTCTGGTTCTGCAAATCTAAATCCATTTTGCACTGTGAGTACTGGCATCTAATTGTTTTTCAGATGTGGTATATTATATATATCCTATATATCCTACATAAAGACAAATTTAGTTATAACCCAACTTTTAAAATAACTTCCGCAGGATGGAAACACGATGAGGACTATGTTGCTTTTGGAGCTGCTTCATTACAAGGACAACCAATGCAAGGATAAATTTCCTACATTTATACAGGAATTTGTTAATCGTCTAAAAAGACATAAATATTTTCTTGAAGTGTAAAATGTGTTATTTCTTTATTTTGTAAGATTAAGGATTATCAAAGGACATGTCTACTAAAGCAATGTAGTTGTTATTTTTTTTTAATATGAATTCTGGTTTGTCATACATTTTTTTTCTTTTTAACCGTGACGTTAGCACGGGCATTGTACTAGTGGAGAATAGTAGCTATGGAGTTAACTAAGTCGATTTTACTTGATGGCGAAGAGGTGGATATGATTTGCTGTTGATAGTTACTTACTTCCTCCGTTCTTGTTTATTTATCGCGGTTGACTTTGATAAAAACTTTTAAACATTCATCTTATTTAAAAAAAAATATAAGAAACATTATACGTTTTGTTATGATTTAATTTATCATTAATAATTTTTAAAACATGATTTTTAATTTTACATATTTTAACAAATTTTTTAAATAAGATAAACCGTCAAACAAGTAAAAAAAACGGAGAGTAACAAATTACGTATGTTGTTTCCCATTTTCTTCCGGCAAAGAATATTCAGTACAGATATACCGCCTGTAAAAAAAGAAAAAGAAAGTACATATACATACCGAGCCTTTATTCTCTGGACACAACTATCCACAATTATGATACCACATCGTCATCTATCAACCACTATACACTAAGATTTGGCCGGAAATATACATCGGCAAATTTCTTTGTAATGGAATCAACACATGCCATCCTTATTCTTTCAGGTGTCACCGGGTTGTCAAGGGGAAACCAGTCGGAATAGCCCTCCTCAGCCCTTGCAGCGAATATTGCGTCTTTTATCGCAAACAAGACAGCTGATCCAAGGAAAAATGGTGGTTCACCTACGGCTTTGGAAGAATGAATGACATTTGGATTCGGAACACCCTGCAATCAGATAGCAGAGTCAACAAATAGAAACAACATAAGGAGATAAACACACACTACTTTACAGGAGCATTAGTATAATTCCATAGCAACTTGTCAATGCAACATGGAGATTTCAGCCATCCATATCAACTCCTGCTATAATATCACAGGACAGAGCCAACAGCATCTATAAATAACCATACCAATATCCATAAGGCAAGAGTGGTAATTGGTAAACTAGGATAAACATCTAATCATACTAGAGTATCCACCTCAACTGATTTAAGGTCCTAACCAAATCAAGATACTATGCACTGACGTTTCATTGAACATAGAAATGGAATGTACAAATAGATGAACAGTTTGTTCTAAACTAGATATTTTTGCAGTGGTTTAATGTAGATCTATCTGGATTCCTAGTGTGGGTATCCTAAGCAGGACGTGCATTCTGCCTGGAGCAGTGCTTAAGGGATAAACTATTGGACCGGGGAACCTGACTCGAAACTTCAAGCACTGCACTACTTGATAGACTGGTCCTTCAATACTCTCGTTTGCTTTGGCACATCAATGCAATAGGGAGAAGTGTCCGCATATGTTTGGTAGTTAGAGCTATTGTATCCTGGAATGCTGCTTGTTGATTTCGAAAACTGTATCATCACACTGCCATCGTGTAGATTCTTTAGTTAAATAAAAAACCGTATCATCACATTGCCATCAACTATATTCTTTAGCTACATTGTAATGTTCTTGTGTTTTATGATCTTTCTGTACATACAATCATACTGCAATATTCATAACAAAATTCATCAAGCTGTGGATCTTTTATATAAACAGAAATGTGGATCGCAGTAATTTGCAGAAAAAAAAAATGATATTTTTACCTTCAATAGTGAAACTTTGAAGTTTAGAGGTATATCATTTATAGAGGGTATTTTGTAAGAGCCAGGACCGCAGGTGAAAAGATGTCCCGGTCGGATCCATTTGTGGCTATCATCTCCCCATTTCAGCTCTTCCAAGGCTACCCAGCCCAAACCTTGGATGAAAGCTCCTTCAATCTGAAATACGGTACCATTAGTTAAATAAGGCGCCAAAGAGGAAATAAATGTTCTCATGTTAGGAACATACCTGGCCAATATCAATTGCTGGATTAATTGAAAAACCAAGGTCCATTACAATATCGGCTGTTCTCGTGTGAAAATCCCCAGTTAGAGTGTCGATCTCAACTTCTGCAAATGCAGCTCCATAGGTGAAGTAATGGAATGGAGACCCCTTGCCAGTGGTCCAGTCAAAATCTATGTCGGGCGTGATATAAAAACCATGGGCAGAAAGATCCACGCGCTCGAGATAGCATGCTTGAGCCAACTGGAAAAGTATAAGGTCACACTAGAATCAATTTAACTAAAAATATTATTTTGTTAGTACATTTGCTATATGATTTGGTGCCATAGGAAAGGAAACATCAGAATATAAAAGGATTCTGGATTTGTTTCCCTTCTCCTTTTTTCCCAAAAAACGATTCTTCATCAAATGGATCACTAGATACGAATTCGAAGGCACAGATCAACGAAAATTATACTTGAATGATGTAACTGGGCGTGGCCCTGGACCTCGTCGGCGCGGAGGAGCCGTCGTAGCAGCTCCCAGATACCCCGCACCGCCGAGACAGGATTACAATGGCTAAGCCTTAAGATACAATCGATGACCCTGCCTGCCCTGACTCCTGCTACTTATAGCTGCATAGAGGGTCAGAGTCCTAACTACATCCTAATCAAAACCGAAACAGATTCTAACTGATAATCTCTAACTAACTCTCTTGTCGTGATGGGTCTTCATGTCGTCGTCACCTCGGACTTCTTGGCGCGCCTGCTATAGCTTAATCCCCACATGACATCTCTCCCTCCCCTGCAATCAGCTCGTCCTCGAGCTGAAAAGAGGGATACAAGCTTCTGAACTCGTCCAACTCGACTCATGTTGCATCTGCTGTGGATTGTCCTGACCACAGAACTAGCAGTTCATGTCGTCCTCGTGCCAGCCGGCTCTTCAGAACTCGCTCTGGAGTCAAACAAGCGCGGCCATGGCGCACCGGAGGAAGTTTTCCCGGTGTCAACAGCTCGTCTCCGACGAAATTCTTGAGCAGTCCCACGTGGAAAACATCGTGAAGTTTGGCGCCAGTCGGCAACTCGAGGCGGTACACGTCGTCGCCCACACGTTCCAGAATGCGGAACGGCCCATAGAACTTAGGCCCCAGTTTGCCACGACCTTTGACGTCCAGAGAAGCCATGGGTCGATGCATTAGGCGTAGCCATACCCACTGTCCGACCGCAAATTCCACATCCCTGTGCTTGCGGTCATAGAACGCCTTGTAGTGCTGTTCGGACTGCTCGAGCCTATCTTTGATTTCAAGTAAGAACTCATCTCTCTCTGATAGCTGTTGGTGGACGGCTGGTCGTAGCGCTTCGTCAGGTGTGTATGCGCACGGAAGGAAGGTCCCGGCCATAAACGACGCAGAACGGCGATGTGCGCAACGACTCCTGAAATGCCGAATTGTAGCAGAATTCAGCCCACGGTAGCCACTGGAGCCACTAGCACGAATGGTCACCCGCTAGACATCTGAGGTACATGGTGATCACCTTGTTTGCCGCCTCCAATTGGCCATCCGACTGTGGGTGAAAAGCCGACGAGAAGTTGAGCTTGACCCCAGCGAGAGAGAACAGCTCGTGCCAAAAGTTGCTCGTGAAAACCGGATCCCGATCGCTGACGATGGAGCTCAGGATGCCATGAAGCCTCACGATTTCGGGGCGAAGAAAACGCGAGCGATGGTTGTGGCTGTGTATGGGTGACCTAGAGGAATGAAATGAGCGTATTTGGAGAAACGGTCCACCACCGTTAGGATCACAGACTTGCCATTGACGCGGGGGAACCCTTCAATGAAATCCATAGCTATGTCGGCCCATACTGCTGATGGTACCGTCAGCGGTTGAAGTAGGCCAGCGGGTTGCAAGTGCTCACTGTTGTTGCATTGGGAAAGCCGGGGATAGATACGAATTCGAAGGCACAGATCGACGAAGATTATACTTGAATGATGTAACTGGGCGTGGCCCTGGACCTCGTCGGCGCGGAGGAGCCGTCGTAGCAGCTCCCAGATACCGCACCGCCGAGACAGGATTACAATGGCTAAGCCTTAAGATACAATCGATGACCCTGCCTGCCCTGACTCCTGCTACTTATAGCTGCATAGAGGGTTAGAGTCCTAACTACATCCTAATCAAAACCGAAACAGATTCTAACTAATAATGTCCAACTAACTCTCTTTCGTGATGGGTCTTCATGTCGTCGTCACCTCGGACTTCTTAGCGCGCCTGCTATAGCTTAATCCCCACATGACAGTTGCCACCACCGTTAGCTTAGATTCTGGCGTTATGATACCTTTTGGCTCAGAGGCCTACGCCTCTACATGAAGCTCTCCCTCTTCTCTAGTGACCACATTCCCCTCATCTGAAGTCCCAACCTCCTCCTACCCAACGGATCTCAGTCGCCTGTGCTCAGTTATCGAATAGACAAGCTCTTGGCCGGAGATCTTGGTGTAGCAGGCATGCCGCCTTGTCACCGATTTCTATGTCATTAAAAGGCGCCTTCACTATCCACGCCAGCTAGTTAGATGGTTTCATCTTGGTGTTCAAGGAGGTCACACACATGGAGCAGGCTCTCTGGTCCTCCCCACTGCCCTAGGCTATCTGGTGAACTTCAGCTTCTAGCACTGGTGCAAGCTCAACAGCGGCTCAACGACCATGAAACCGTTGTGTATGGTCAATGTCAATGCATCACGCACTGTCCACACTGGCGTTTTTTAGGTGGTCATAAATAGTTTCAATGACCCTTTCCAAAATGGACCTAGGCACTATCTGTTGTGCAGCATGCCAGCGTGGGGCCTAGACCTAGAGCATGAACTTGGGTTGTATCAAACTTAAGCGGCACATGGCACAATCCATGGCATGACACAGGTATCAGAGCCAGAGGTCTTTTGTTTAATTCCTTCACTACTAAATTCCACATTTGCAACCTACGGGAGGCTCTATGTGAGGGTGTGTTGAAGTATAACTAAATTGCCCACCTTTCCTTATGAGCTTAGGCTTTTGGGTGAGTTGATAGGTGGATGAGACCCAATAGTGAACTCGACCAAGCATCCAGACTTGTTGTGCCTAGATCTCTAGCCCACAACACAATGACACAACACGGTACGAAAGATGGGTCAACCCACCTGGCCCGAAGGCAGTTGGATAACTAAACAATATCTAACAATACTAAATATGTGAAAAATAGCTCTAGATTCTATAAAAATACAAGATAGAAAAGTACAAACTATTAAACACATTTGTATTAAGTAAAAACAAAAACTTGATTGGTGGGGGGAAAGATCGCCCCACGCAACTAGAGACACGGTCGAGAAAATCAAACCCACAAATAATGGTCCCATCTATGGAATCGGCCTAGCACCAGTGGATTGTTCTATTTCATAATTTTTTGCAAATTTGTACTAAGTAGCATATTTTAAAGAAAATTTGGTTGTAGGACACTGATAGTATATTTTACTGTTAGACACCCTTCCTTTCGATATTAGTTGCAGGACATTAAGAATATGTAACATTTGCCCTAGGACACTATAATGCCCAGGAAGGGTTCTTTTGAACATTTTTATCTCAACAAACAAGATACATAGCGACTTGAAATTTTGCATGAAGTTTCAAAGTTACATTGTTTATCTACGTGAAATTTTTATTTCAACAAAATAAACAAACCAAGGATTTTGCAAATCACATGAAGGGCATGGGCTGCCACAGGGCCTTGTACGAGAGGGTCATGCCGGTATGGGTCTGTGTCCTAGACAACCTTACCCCATCACAGTACACGGCACTTATGCTAAACTCTGAATCGTCATCACGGCCGCCATCATGGTTCACTATAACACGCAAAGTTGTACAACACATATCTAATGTTTAATTTACACTCCAGTAGTCTATTGAGTAAACTGAGGTCCATTAACTACTACAGTGCATGCACAAGATACGTTGCTGTTTGCCTCCAACCTCTAAGTTGATATCCCCCAATACTAGCAGAGTGAACACACTGTATAGATAAATGCCACTAGCAACCGTATAAAGCTGTCAGTCTAAACACTATGCTGATAAACCCATAAACCCTCTGAAGATTATATCGTGCAAATGCACATTCTGCAATAGTGTGATTTGAAAACTTTAAATAGCATGAAAGCTAGTGTGAATCCTGACATTTCAAAGTAATTGACGCTAAAAACAACACTGTTGTGTAACTGAGGACAAATTATTAATGACATTACCCATTACCTCAGCAAACGAGTTGTGGGTTCCCCTGCTAGCAATAGGTTCCATCCGAGACTTTATCTGTTGACAGGCATCCAAAACTGCAGCTCCGTACAAATCTGAACTGGCAGAAGCTGCTGTCGGTGATGCATTTGGAACCTAAGCATATGAAGTGTTTATGTGTTATCATCCTGTTGCTGCTATGAATTCTTGGATCTTATAAACTAAAACTAAAACTAAAACACCCGTAGTATGACCGTGTGGCAAACTTTACCTTATCAGTACTTGTCTCTGAGATAAACACAGAGCTAAGAGGGATGTTGAATAACGATGCAGCAACTTGGGCTACCTTTGTGTGCAAACCCTGTCCCATCTCAACACCACCATGTGTTACCAAGACCGTTCCATCAGTGTAAACTTGCACCAGAGCACCAGCCTGCATCATTCATCCACCAAACCTTTTGTACATTAAATGATGATTATCTAGTGAAAAATTTGAATATTACTTATGTGTTCATCTTTGATGTTTCTTTTTCCAGAATAGCTATAATCCAAATATGCGTTTCCAAATTGGGATGATACTGGACTATTGGAGTATAATATGGTGATAACTGGTATAAAAGCGATAATAATGTGATATTTCGTAGTGAGCAAGGTAGAAAAGCAAGAAAGTTTTTCCTACAGGTACTAGTGCCAGCAAATGAAATAGAATTCCTAGTCAAAACAGTGTTCCAGCAGGCTTATGTCCATTGACCACATTGACAATCAAGCCGTAACTACAGACGAATACATTAAAACCTGAATATTGTTTTAGCAACACAGTGGTTAAACAACCTCGGCTAGGTCCAGTTCACTCTTTTTTCAGGGCCTCCTGCATAGCTTTCTCGGACCTACCTCCTTACCCCCGTGTTCTGTTTATAACTTGTGTCTTTCAGTTTTTCTCTTGCTCGTAAAATGCTTTTATTGTTTAACTTACAAAAAAAAAGGGCAGACCAGTGCATGTAGCTCCCACTTGCACAGGGTTTGGGGAAGGGACCGACCACTTTGGGTCTTTTGTATGCAGTCTTTCCCTACATTTCTGCAGGAGGCTATTTAAAGGACTTGAACCCATGACCTCATGGTCACAAGGCAACAGCTTTACCGCTGTGCCAGGGCTCCCCTTCAAAATGAAATACGACAGTAGGGGTTTCCCCTACTGTAATTTCCAAACAACATAGATGAATGATGAGCATGTAAGCATAAACAAGAGAAAAAAATTAGGGAAACTATAGCCACCAATGGCACTTGTGACTGGAACATAAACATGGAATGTATAATTTACCAGTTAAGGGACCTATGGTAGGTCTAACTTAAATCCTACATTTAAGAATTCCTAAACATTTTTTTCTCGAATATGCATGAGAGCTGCACATCACTGTATTAAGAGAGGAAAAAATAGTCCCTTCACAAATTAGAATCCCCCACCCCGGACCGAGCTGTGAGGGGATTTAGAGCAACAAACTAGAACTTCTGAACATCAAATACTCAAAACTACAAATAATTAAATAGACTTACAAGATAGTATACTCAGAGATAGGAAAGTATATAGCTTCATAGTTCAAGGTGGAACTTTATGCACCTGATTCATGAATTTGGCAGTGAATGATATACCAAATTTTGTGGGAACCATAGCAATTCCTCTTTTTCTCCAACGATTAGCAGCATTAAAAGTACTAACGGCATTGCGAGCGTCGGCAAAATTACAAGATGCCTTTAGTTCATTCCACACTGAACTTATTCTACAGTTCTGGAGCAACTGGCCATAATGCAGTACAACTCCATCTTTGAGAAAGTTAAGTTCCTGTAAAAACACAGTTAATACTCTAATAATATGAAAACTCTATTACCATTACCAGCAAATGTATGTACTTACTTTTATTTCCTCTGGACTTCGTTGGAGCTCCGTTGCCATGTGGTGGATCCAATTCTCTGCAATCAGCATTCCTTGTGGACCACCAAAACCTCGGAAAGCAGTGTTACTTGGAAAGTTTGTAAAACATACTTGCCCACAGACTCTTATGTTTGGTATATCATATACATTTTCTGAATGAAACATAGCACGTTCTAGGACTGCCAGGGACAGATCCAGGGTATTACCACCATTGTTATAAATTTCAAGATCTACAGCCAGGATCTTTCCATCATTGGTAAATCCAACCTAAAAGATGAACATGAATTTAAGTAATCCCAAAAGTAAAATGAGCATGGGAAAAAAAAGTAATGTCTATAAATGAGCATTTACTGTGCAAGTATTCACTGGTTAGTGCTTACTAGCATTCACAGGTGATGTCAGAAGGCATGTCATATATATGAAAACTATTTGGTGAACCGAGACAAAGTTATTGGGATGATTTTCTCTGAAGGGATATTTGTCTAAGTTTGATACCTTATATTTCCCAAGGAAACTGTGTCTCTGTCCAGAAGTTATCATGTCAATATCTCTGTCCAAAATAAGCTTTATTGGCCTTTTCAAACAGTAAGAGGGCACAGCTACTGCCGCAGCATATATTGCTGGTCTGGTTTCTTTTCCTCCAAATCCACCACCAATACGCTTAGTCTTGCAAACAACTTTTGCCATTGGAAGACCAAGAACATTGGCAACATACTTCTGATTCTTCTGGGGAGCCTTGACACAAATAAAAAATCGTCAAACTAAACAAATAGAAAATCATGTCAAGAAAAGCCGGTAGCAGCATAACTACATTCCAACAGCTCTTCACTCCAGAGACTGACAAGTAGCCCAACAGGCCCACGAATATAGAGCAGCAGACAGAGTATTACCAAACCAAAGCCTAACTTAAATAACAGAATTGTATCTTGACCTCACTATGCATCTAGTGTAAAAAAAAGTTCTGTTGGTGCTCCAAAATATTAATGTGACACTCGTCTTGCATAACTTTATTTTGTCCTTTACACGTAACCTACACTGAACCTTATGTTCTTTGCTAATCCTGGATTTTTCACTTGGAAAAATAGTTACTCCCTTGGACCTTCACGGTCACAAGATAAGTTTCATTTTGAAATTCCAACTTCACCAAAATGCTCAAAAAAGTTGTGAAATATTCTTGAGACAAATTCACTCGTGTCACTTTCAAAAGTTTAGCTTTAACAAAGAAAAGTAATTGCCACACTTTAGCTAGTTTGGAGGCACAGCCTAAAATCCCTACCTCTTACTAGCCAGTAGCTATTCAAACAGTAACAGGTGACATGTATAGGTGCAGCCTGTCCAGACAGCCAGAGTCCATTACAAAGTTACTATAACAACATCTCCAGATAGGTTATTGAAAAATTCCTTTCTATATACGTTTTTTATATTCCTTTCTATCTAGGTTACTTTTATACTCATTATTTGGAAATGCAACCACATTGTCATCTGTCCCACATGTGAACTTAATTCTCATTCTCTAATGTGCAGAACATACTTGAGTGGACGCGACCATATGGATTTCATTTCCAGAATCAACTGGCCAGATAAGAGTGCCTTGAGGTTCCATATAGAAATGCTCTTGACCTCCAACTTGAACTTCTCCTGATATAATTCTGTCACATGCACCGGACAGAAAGCATTTTTCAATATCACCTTTAACAAGGCATTTCTTAGTATTTGGATGAAAACTGCCAGTCTTGACAGCTTCATCAATAGACAGAATTGCAGGTAGCTCTGAGTACTCAATATGTACTTTGTTAGCGGCATTTTTAGCATTATCATGGGTGTCAGCTACAACAATTCCAATGATCTGCCAACAAGAACAAAAAGATGTAACTGACTCCTGTGAAACACCAAAATCAGTGTGTCAATAAATAAAATATAAAATAGAAAAGATACCTGGCCAACACAAGTAACAATGTCTGATGCAAAAAACCTCCTCATCATGTATAATTGGTCCAATATGGTTAGAACCAGGCACGTCTTTCGAAAGAAACAGACCAGCAAATCCAGGGGACGATTTGGCAACAGAATCATCAATCGATAATATGCGAGCATGAGCCTTCTTACTCAACACCAGAGCAGCATGCAAAGTATTGGGGGGTATGGGTGTATCATCAGTGTATTCAGCCTCACCAGTGACCTAGCATGATGGAGGATATTTCAAACTAAGAAAAATCAAATGGGAGGACACAAACATACACATCATATAGAGAACATTATTAGCAAAACACTAGTGATGTCACAAGAATATTGCAGGAAACTTAAGACACATTTGCTTCTCTTGCCTACTGCACCCAATAATTGCCGGATTGGCGGGTTGCAAGCAGGAAGTGATTTTTATTGGGTCTCCACTAACATGCAGTCCTTGTTTACAAGCACGGCTAGTCAAGAAAAAAAAGGAAAATTAAACGTGCCCTTTGTCTTAAGAATAAAGGGAGATTAAAACTTATTTGGCTGATCGGGCACCAGATAAATAAAATAAAGAAATACAGGGTTTATGCAGGCTTATCCACTGTAGGCAGTGCATAGGCCGAGAAGGAAACAAGATATTCTGTATCTTTTAAAGGAAATGAATAAACAAAGCACCTGATCAAGACAGCCTAGTGCTACACTTCTCCGAATACATCTACAATTTGAGAACAGAATGATATAGCCTTCACATAGCATCATTTCATCGATTGCCATTTCTGATTCTCCATGGTACGGATGAATTGACATTGAACTCATATATGTACTAGCACACAATGAATTTTTTTTGGCAGCTATTGGTTCTTCTCTAAACGAGATGACTACGAGTTTAGGGCCAATAAACCTCCATTGCTTTATGCTATGTGCATGGTTGTACTCCTTAAGGAAGTGAATTCACAATAATTATTGCTTGGACTATTAGTGTGAAACAAATGGAACTAGATCAACTTTGGATTGTGTATTGTATATTAACAGTACCTGAAGCATGGCTGACATATGAACCATTGGCTGGCCCACCGAAGTTCCTTGCCGGACCAATTCATAACCTTGAGTCCCAACAGTGGCAGGCTTACTAAGAGACTGTATAGCTGATAGGTGATTTTCATGCAATCCATCCTTCAACAATCCTTTTTTGTTCATTTCATGAGTAACAGAAAGGAAAAATTTGAAAAAGAAACTCAAAGTAAGCGACCTGCGAAATTCAATCATTCCACCAGGTGCATTCTCTGAGAGAGGAATGTCTTCTTTCAACAAATTGAAGGCATCATCCAACAGTCCAGAATCCCACTTCTTTCCAGTAAGAATGCTTTCGGTTTTTGAAGCCCTAAGTGGAACTGCAGCAACCCCTCCATACACAATGGAAACATCAGATATTATCCAATTCCCTTCAGCTTCTCCTAAATAGACACGCATCCCAGCATTCACTAAAGCAATGTCATCCTCCCTTCTATGTGCCTGCTTAAATTCTTTGACGTATTCCAAAGGCCTTGTCCATGGTAGTATAACAGAATGAAATATCTCATCAGGCTTTAAATCAACTTTACGGTAACCAAGAAAGAAATCTTTTGCCAGGGTAGTTCTAATATTTCCTCTCACATCAATTATCTGGAATCTAGCACGTGTAGCCATCCAAAGTGGATTTAGATCTGATATTGGACTAGCTGTACAAATATTACCACCAACAGAAGCAACATTCCTGATTTGTGTTCCCGCAAACCATTTTAACTGCCGTAGTATTGCGTGGCAAGATGAAGTTTCATGCAACTCATGTTCCATCATAATGTTTTTAAGGAAATTTTGAAGTTGTGCAAGTCTTACAGAAGAACCAATTTGTATGCCATCTTCTCTCACTTCAAGAATATTAAGCTCTGGAACGTGAGTAACTGAGATCATGACATTATATTGAGCATTCTTGAACTTTGTTTCAACTCCCACTTCAGAGTTACCAATTACGAGCTTTGCATCAGGGTAGCAAGATTTCAAATGTAGTACCTGCTTTAATTTCAGAGGTCTATACCACTTGATCCCATTAAACCCATTCAATTTAAGTGGTGCAACTTTTCTCATCTGAAGCTCTGGGGGAAGATAAGTTCTCTCTCATCATATGCATTTCCATCAATTTCATTGTATGACCAAGGTGAATACCTTTTGATTGGCAATGATAATGAAGACTCCTTAGCATCAACATCTGTCTCATTTCTGCAGGAACAAGGCTTCCCAGTTGAAGGGCAGATAGCTTGGCCATTTGTACTTTCTGAAGATGAGTTGGTGTACATTGAATTATCTGTTTTTGCAAATACGCGGAAGGCATCGATTATTGGTCTGTATCCAGTACAGCGACACAAGTTGCCTGCAAGGCTGTCTTCAATCTGTTCTTCCGTAGGAGGCTGTTTGCTTGATCTCAACAGTGCATACATAGACATCACAAAACCAGGGGTGCAGAATCCACATTGAGAAACCATGTGCATTGGCTAAAGTTTCCTACAACAGATGTAAAGCATCATGATAGAAGAGGACACTTAGGTATACCCTCAAAGAAGAAATGTTATGCGTGGGACAAGAGCTGTTGGAAATACAATCTAAAATCATTACAGGTAACCAAACAAAAAAAAAAGGAGAATATAGCTTTGGATGTTTCGGTTTAGAGACAATAGGAAATTAATTGAATGGTGGGAGTTTCTTAGTCCAGTTGACAACTTTCGAGGCATTTACAATGGTTTGCAAAAAGAAAAATATAGTCCAAAAATGTTATCTTCTTCAGCACATATTGTTGAGAAATATCAATTGGATTGTTATGATACAATTTAGATGGCCCTGGACCCAAGCAACACACTCTCGTCTATTAGATTGGAGCTCAATGTTACTTGCTCGAACAATTTAACCTTTAACAGCAATGTTCCCAAATCATTTAAATACGATGACATCATAACTCTGTGTGGTATGTCCTTTATAAACCATTTCATAAATCATTAAAGAAATAACATAGGATGTGTTCTAGCTCAATCATTGACAGGTCAAAGGACAGTGCATCACCTGAACTGGGTGCAGACCTCTCTGGCGATCTCCGATTCCCTCAACTGTTATGATATGCATTCCCTCAACAGAATAAAAGTGGAGCCAAGCATGCATTGATTGCAAAATGCCTGAACGATTTCATTAGTTTCCAAAAGGCAGGGGTGAATGTGTCACTATACTTTCTAAAAGGCAGGGGCAAAAGTGCCAAGTTGAAGAAATGACAGCAAATGTAGCTGCAGATAAAAATGGGCCAACCATGCAAATTCCCCTATATTTATGACAACTAAAGCTCGATTGGATTCATATATGAGAAAAATTGCACATGGCAAATAGAACATTACATGTATGAAATATGTGAGGGAACACGAGCTCCAGGGCAAACTAAAGAAAGTGCAATCCATTTTGGGAAAAAGATATGTATACTACCAACATCATTTTTTATCATCTTCCACTTAGCGTTTTCTTTTATATATATAAAAGGAAAATGCATAAGATGACTGAGGAATATAATTCTCACTGTGACTTCTTCGTAGTCCTGTCAAAATATGAAACCATGACAGTACAGGCTCCGCAACCACCTTCACCACACCCAAGCTTTGTTCCTCGAAGGCCAATATCTAAAACACATAGTCAGGAAAGTTAGACAGAGAAGCTAATTAATGGATCTGATAGTATTATAAGTTATAGCTGGCAATGCATCCCTTAATCTGAAAAGCTGTTATAGTGCTCCTACTGGATCAGATTGAGAAAAAAAGAGACTAAAATACCTAGACTCCCCTTAACTTGACCCAGTTGTCGCCGAGGTTCCCAAACTTCAACAAATTTGGGTCTTTAAACTTACTACATGTGTCATCTACTCTAGGGTCAGGATTATGAAAATAGCACTTAAGATGCATTTTCTTACCCTAGCTGGTTAAACCAGAATCAGAGAGCGTTGTTTGGGTACATCATTGTGATTCTAGTCGCATCAGTCATTTGAGCATAGGAAAGAGGATTAGAAAGAAAGACAGCATATGATGCCCCATCAGCACCAATGTTGGCAAGACATGGTATTTTGGAGATTTTGGACCTAGATGATATATTTTAAAAATGTGGGACTTGAAAGTTCAGGGACCTGAATGACACGAGATTCGTTTAAGGGTCTGTAGTGCAATTTACTCAAAGGGATTGATGCAAATTGGAATAGCGTTTGGCATACAAGGATTTATTTTTTCCAGAAAAAGGGAAGGGATTTAAAATTTAGCTAACACCTAATAATGCATAGACTACTAGTAGTCAAAAGAGAGGAAATATTAGATTCAGGAAAAAACTCGGTTTATAAGACAGTGAACCTGAGCTTTTAAGTGTGATACTTATTAGCTAACTTCTTATGATGACATATGGTTCTATAATGGGAAAATAGGCTCTACTAACACTCCTCAGGTTCTGGGTTTGACTCCCCTGAGAGGGAATTTCAGGCTGGGTTAAAAATTTCCCTCATGTCAATTGTGTTTGGGTGCATCACCCTTTTTTTTCTTTTGGTTCATTAGTTTTTTCCTTTCCTTCATCACTCGTCTCCTCTGTTTTCCTTGGGTCTTGTTTTTGTTGGATCTCATAGGTTTAACCTCTAGCCTACCCCAACTTGTTTAGGACTAAAAGGCTTGGTGGTGGTGGTTGTTGTTGTTAAAAAATACTCCCTCATCTGTTGTACAAGTCTGAATTACTATTTTGTAAAACTCACAATTTAGGGTCAACTAACTTCAATGGTTAGTGGGCTAGTGTTGAAACAACAGGAATTCAGGATGACAGAAGCCTGCTTCCATTTCTTACTATCTCGAGGATATTGTTACTCAAAAATATATTGCAGTCTGTCATAAATGGGAGACAGACACACACACACAGATTCATGTGTCTACCAACTCATCAGCTGGTGTGAGATTACTCAAGTATAGACAAATAACCAGAACGATAAATTGCATGATAACAACAAACCATATCTGTTTCTGTTATCTACCTAGATTACTTTCACAATTTCAAGTAGGAGATCACTCTCAAAATCATCAATTGGAATAATATAAACGAGAAGAAAATTTGTGATTATACGCCCCACTGTTTTTTATCTGCAATGAGCAATGAAGCATGAACATATTCAACATTGTAAATTTGATAGAAATAAGTTCAATACTTGTGAGATTGAAAGGCCAACATTATAAATTAAATTCAGGAGACTATTAAATTACCGATTACTTCATATGTTACTAGTGAGTGGTATGTAAATGTTAGTACATCAAGCAATGAAGAAGAGGGACACGAGATAACAGCGGTGTAAATTCAGGTCGAACAAGCATTGGAGCAAAAATGATGTTTCAAACTTCAAAGGTTCATGTAACGTTTTCCAGGCTCTGTAGGATCCAACGAGTTCTAGATGCCCTCCAACTTGTGGACTGATTCCGCTGGAACTGGATCCCAATTCGGTACCAGCCAAAAGCGCATCAAAGCACTTTTTTTTTTTGGGTAAGAATGAAAAAAGCGGTGCTAACGAGCGCACCCAGCGACTGTTCGATCCCCGTACCGAGCAAAGCATATACCATACAATAAATACGCTCTTGCGAGCTTTCCGTTAATAAAGCGAACGGAATAAGAAAGGATAGCGAGCGTCGACCTCTGAGGTACTGGAGCAGGGTGAGGTGGGCGAGGCCGTCCGGGAGCACGCGGCGGACGCCGTTGACGTAGACGACGGCCTCACCGGACCACTCCACCTCCCCCTCCGCGGCCGCCCTCTCCTCCTCCTCCGCCTTGGTGAGCGACCCCATCGGACTCTTCCTTCTCGCGCGGGATTCCGCTTGGGGTGCGCGTGGACGGGTGTTGATAATTTGATTGAGAAGGGGCTGTGATGTTGATGTGTAGAGGATGCGGGTTGGAGAGGAGTGTGAATCACGGATAGCAGAACCGACGTGAGCTACCGGGACTCCGGCGATGGACGGAGAAAGAGAAATCGGATCGATACGCTGATGGGACGGTGGGTCACGCACGACATCTCGAGCGCGGCGCGCCCCGTTTTTCCTTTTTTGAAAAAAAAAAAGATCCGCAGGCAGAGTCTTTGTGTCGGTCGGTTTGGTGATAAGAGATCATTAATGATATGTCACTCATTTTAAAATATTGTAATGGTTACGATAAGAATTTTAATTTTAGTTTTGAGATCGAAAGGTGTACTAGCATATAGGATCCGATGAGATTACGTTTCTCTTTTTCGATGCCATAGGTCATCCAAACGACTGCTGATCCAGTATCTCGAAAAACAACGACTTCCGCAGAGAATCATTATTTTCCCAAAGGCACATTAGGATTGTGATAATGTCATCTCCATTTTAATTTAATACTAATAAGAGGATTAGCGCACGGTACTATCCCCAGTCCAGGCCGAAGGTACTTCCAACTGCTCTGTCCGCCCCTTGATTTATCATCCAATGGTCTTTTATTGATCATTGATTTATTGGAGAAGTAAGTACCCTGGCTCGAGCCCATATATCGATTTAGGCCCTATTTATTTTAAATTATAATCTAGATTATATAGTCTATAAATTATAATCTAGGAGGTTAAGAAAATAGCTTATTTTCTTAGCTTTATATAATCTAACATATTAAATTATTTAATTCAATTAATCTATATAAAAAAATCTTATTTCAACTTATTGATATAAAAGTTTCAGTACTCGTATAACTTTCAAAAAACTTATAATCTTAATTATAGTTCATGGATTATAATCTAGATTATATGATTTATAGATTATAATTTAAATTATATAACTTGCTAAGTAAACAAACAGACCTTATCATTTTTTTATTCAATCCTAACCGGAAAACAAGAAAAGTAATAAATCGTGTGCCAGCGGGAGATAACTAGGGTGGGTTTTCATGGCCTATAATCCCCTGCCCACTCCATAAAAAACTGAGAAAGAGAAATAGTGAAATCTTGTAAAACGGGTCATTATTGGCAGGGACCTAGGAAGAAGATTGTGTTCTCGAGGTCGATATGTGAAGGTCTTTCATTAACTTTCAAATCCTATCCTACTACTATAACGTACCAAAGTATCCGTTTTACATTCACCACCCTACAAATATAACCTCATTTCTAATTATATCCTTCAAATTAAAAAAAAAACTGAATATTGACTCAATTCGAGAGTCCTCGACTCAATATCCGACAGATTATATGCCTGAAATTAAACTGAATGGCCCATAACTATTTTCAGATCTCTATTCAAAGAATCCTAACACCCTAAATCAAACCTATTGTAACTTTTCTCAATTAAATAAGGAAATCAAATTTACGAAGAAGAAAATTTCAGCTGTCCTACTCCACAACTATGTCCACCAAATCAATCTTTACGTGCCCCTGATTCCCGCCCGCCCCCTGACCTCCATGCTGCCGCGGCCCCTGCCGTCACCCTGCCTTACTCGACCCGCGCCCCGACTGTTGCGCCATCGTGGCCCCTGCTACGCCGTCTCCTCCTCTAGGTCACGCCAAGCAAGAAAGATGTTGGCGCCTTTAGGCCCAACCGCCGCCGAGTCAGTCGTGATGACAACGTCGTTGTTGGATCCACACCGAGCTGTCATGCCCTTCTTGTCGAGGATGTCGCAGCCGCTGCCGCGTCCTTCTTGCTGAGCACGCCGCCTCTTGTTCCTGCCCGATTTGGGCTCCGAAGGAAGCGATGCCGCAGCCAAATCTCGCAATGGCGCTTGTTTCCTCGGCGTCTCCTTTGTATCAAAGAAGGTTGGTTGATTTATGGGTTTAGATTAGGGTAGATTTTGAAAAAAATTTATAATCTTTTTTTATGTTGCAAGATTTACATCCTTAAGTTCAGAGTGTAAGAAATTTGTGGAAGTTGGC